>PVHY01021894.1:0-23202 GCA_004024945.1 Uropsilus gracilis
CCTAGAAGAAATCATTCTAGCAGAAACGAGCCAGATGGAAAGGGACAGAAACCAAATGGTTTCACTAATATATGGTCAACCAAATGAAACTGCACAAGAGGAGAATGGGGACCAGCTGGAGCGGGTGGGAGGGGGAGGTGGTGGGTGACCCCCAGGGATTGAAATGATGTGAAATATAGATAAATAAATTAAAAAATAATAATAATATAAAGTATATTTTTGTACTCTCTTTAGAGCAGTGAAAATTCTCTAAATGCACAATTTTTAAATGATATTTTTCATCTTGAGAGATTACTTGTAATTACTTATCATTAGCTATGATTTAAAGCAGTTAGAGATGAACACGTTAGCTCTCCTAATTGATAAATTGGGAAATGTAAGCTGGGTCTTTTTATATTGGCACAATAAAATGGGAGTTTAAAGAATTTACACAAATGATTCAAAGGTACATGAGATGTATATGTATTTCCTTGTATATTTATATTCTTGAAAATATTTGATTTCTATTTATTTAGCTAGGATAAATCTGGCTCTGAGAAACTGACTCTCAATGCTTTATAAAAGAAATTTAGACTGCAGTTTGAAGCATTGTTCTGAAATCTTGGTTTTGGAGCCATAGGGCTTCAAATTCAACTACTATTTTCAGTATAGTTGGCATGTAGAATAAATTGAAGCAATGAGCAATAGGGAGTTTCAGGGGTAAGACTAGAGTTAAGCAGGTGGACAGCATGTTTAACTTATTATTATCAGAATGCAATTTTATAGTTTTCTGTGGCACCCAGGATTATGCAAGAATAAATCTATCTGGCTGATCTCTGTCTCTGAAAAGGGAATTGGAACATTTTTTTAAGCCTGTCAAATAAAGACCAAGAAAGAAGCTATTATTTAGCCTGGTGGAAGTACTGGTATCCTAGGAACAAAGTCAACCTATTTGACCATATAAAATCATTGCTTGTTAATTCTAATTAGTATTACTTCCTGATTTCAGGTTGCAGATTCTATCGACTTCCAGCATTTCTCTGCTGCTTCCTAGTGCTGATCCCTCTGGAAGGAAAAACAAAACACAAAACCATTGGTCCCAAGGGTGATTATGCTGATATTTAATCTATTAACCTTCAGTAATGACCTTTCTCTAAAACAATTCTTAAATCATAATTAACTAATCACTAAAATATTTTCTACAAATGGACAAAAGATATTTAGGGCTTGATATTCTCATTAACTTATTTAAGCCCCACATGTAGGATAGTTAGATCATGAATGCATAGATGTAGAAATAGGTAGAGTTCTGAAGCATATTCCTTAAAAAATACCTCTTTCCTCAAAAAGGCCTCCCATAATGGGTTTTTAAGTGATCTGACCTTGGGCTATATATGGTCATTAACTGAATTCAGGGAACCATGTTTTATATATTTTTCCAAGATTAATATTCACGGTGAATTTCCACATCTGATATTTTGACTTCTATGTAGACTCACAATAATGGGAAGAAGAGATTGGAGATACATACCCAGGAATATAAAAAATTAGTTTCCTCAGAAACAGTCTGATGAAAATATTTTCTGTCATTAAAAGCATTAAGCATAAAAAGTAACAGAAATTTTTAATTTACAATCAGTTCATTGTGAACATTAAGCACAAATCCTTGAACTTGCTTTCCAAGTGTGTTCCAAATGTATTTATAAGCATTCTTTAAATGCTTGTTGTTTCTGCCTGTTTCTACTCTCATTTCACTTGGAATTACTTTTTCTGCTATCTAAAGACTATAATTGTCTGCTACTTTCTTACCAAACTTTTGGTCCTTCCCTTTTCATCTGGTTTGGATTCTATGATCATTTCTTGCTATTCCAATAATTCTAGTTTCAATAATACTTCAAAATATTCACCTTTTTTTCACTGAAACTTCAGTATACCATAAGCATAAAATCAGATAACTGCAGGCTAAGTTGTCTGAGTGGTCACAGTGTAAATGTCACAATATATCTAAATGCATCCAAAGCAAATAAATATCCAGAAAGGAAAGATTTTAAAGCTACAGTCTTGATATGTGTTCTGAATACTTTAAAAAAGAGAAACAGAGACAGAGAGATAAATAATAATTCTCCTATAATGTCTAAATGAGGGATACACAAAATCCTCAGGAGGATTGGTCAGAAGATTAAAAATCTTTAGCAATACATGATAGTACCAGATAGTGACTTTGATATTGGGTCCAAAAGGGGCAGAATCCTCTAACCAACAAAATCCTCATCACCTGCACGTAGCAGTTGCCAGACAAAAGCAGTTTAAACAGCAAGGTTTTATTAACAAGGGAAATTAACCAGGAAAATGAAAAGTCTTTTCTGCCACAAGTGGCCAGTTATCTTACCCCAGGCATGATTTTCAGTCCCAAAGGGCCCAAAGACACATGTCCAAGTTGGTGCCCATTTGCCCATCCAAAACTGAATCAGGCACTGCAAATTCCAGTCTTTCTCGGGCACCTTCTCTGCTTCTTCTCTCTCCAACATTCTGAGTTGCTCCATTTCTCCAAGGCTCTTCAAACTTCTTCCATAATTGCTGATGTACAAATCAGCCTTCCAAATCCTTGGCCATCTTCAGGTATCATCTCACTATGCCACCTTGCTACAGTTCAGCACTCTCTCTACACCGACTGCTCTTCTACTAGTCGCCATGGTTCCTTGCCACCTCCAGCTCACTCTTCCAGGGGGCTTATCCTGGCCAGGTCACCTGGGCCTGTTCTCTCAGTCTGCCCTTCTCATCTCTTTCTTTTTTCCCTTTCCTTGCTCCTTCCTTTTATATACACCCTCTTCTCCCACTTCTCATTTTCTCTCATAAAGGGTCTGCCCACCAGGGTCTGCCCACCAGACTCTGCCCACCAGGATATTTTGATTCCAATACAATTTTTATCTGTGTCACTACCCTGTGTCAACTTCATTTAAATCCCAAAGTCTTATGCCTTCAAACTTCCTTTATAAAAGGAAGACACATCTAAAGGCACCTAAGGCATTGCACAAATTGTTGACTTAGTGTCTTGAGGAGCACACTACAATGGATTATAGAATCTTACTTTGGTTTCCAATCTAAACCTATAGGGAGGAGTACAGTCTCTTTCTAGCAATACTCACCAATAGAGAGTATCTTTTGCTTGCCTCCATCATCTGTGGGTCAGATCCCATGAAGTATGCAGTAATTATGGAGTTTACATGTGTGTGTACATATATCACTGGACTCAACACAAGAGAGAGGACTAGTCACAATTAGATTTAAAATGACAACACCTTCTCCCACTGTGTATACTCCAAGGTTTCTTCGTCCTGTTTTCGCAGCTCGAGTTCATTCTCAAACTAATCATGACATGGTAGTTGTTACTGAAGTCTCATCATTTAATTAATATATATATATATATATATATATATATATAAGTGGAATATCAGCATGAGAAGAAAGAAAATTATTTTGTAAGCAGTTGAATGCTTTGGAAAGATCACTTATTCTGATAAGTGATCAGAAAAAATTACTGATCAGTGGCACATCTCTACTAATGAGGGTTCTCCAGAGAACCAGAAAGTGCATTATACAGAATAATTCACACAATTATGCAAGCTGAGATGTCCCAAAATCTGCATTTGGCAAGTTAGAGACACAGGCAAACTAAGGCACAGTTTCAGTTTGAGAGTTAAGAGGCTTGATACCCAAAAAGAGTCAATATTCCAGTCAGCATCAAAAGACCAGAAAAAGAACAATTCTTGCAGTTCAGACAGGTGGATGGAGTTTCCTCCTACCCAGGATTTTCATTATAATAAGGCGTTCAACTGATTGAATGAGGTCCATCCACATTAAGGAGAGAGATCTTCTTTACTTAGTCTGTCTACATAACTATTCATCTTATTCTGAAACATCCTCACAGACATACCCAGAATAAATTTTGGTCAAATATTTAGACATTCCATGACTCAGCCAAGTTGGTAAGTAAACTACCACAGCATCACTGCAGCATTTATCTAAACATTAGGGAATTCCAAAAGAATTCTGAACTCATCCAATATATGGAAATCATAATTGACATTTTATGTGTATGGCTGTGGGGTAAGTGAATTTGTATGGCTTTTTCCTCCTGTGACCAGCAACTGTGGTAAGGCGTCTTCCCCATGATTGTGGTTCATGGGTGTGCAAGTGTGTAAGTGTACACATTTGGGTCTAATAGAGGGAAAAGGAGCACAAAAAGCATGAGAAAGCACTGACACAACCATGAGAGCATGAGAGAGAGCACAGAGAGAATGAGGGAACACCAGAGAGAGAGTCCCAGAGCATGAAGATTCCTAGGAGGCTGAGGGGCTCGCCTGGCCCCCAGGCCCTGGCCTGCCCCCCAGACCCTGGCCTGCCCTGTCTCACCCCACCCTGCCTCATGCTGCCTGGTATGTCTGTGTAACTGCTAGACTCAATAAAGAACCTAAACAGATTGGTGAATCTGTCTGCCTGATGCCTGCCCCAATAATTGGTAGTAAGGACTGGTCCCCTTACAATTGGCAACAAGAGTGGAATGGTTTGGTACAGAAAGAAAACACCAAGAATCTTAGAGGTAGGACAGTTCAGCACAGACAGTCATTTACATGAAGGAGGAAAAAAGATCTTTTGAAATAGTTACATTTATACCTACTCCCCTCCCAAAAAGCCCTCTGCATTGTATCCTAAGCATATTAGAGCATAGTCTAAACAGACATGAAAATAATGTTTGAGTCTCTTGCACAGAATCTTTTCCAATTTAACCCACTAAATGGCTGTACCAGATGATATCAGTTATGAGATTCTGTTGAACAAGATCAGAAAATTGGCAGTATAGTCAAGGAAATGTGACATGTGAGGACTGCCCCATTCTTGTTTGAGGACTGCTAGATTTTGCTGAAGTCATCTCCACTCTTCCCCCATGCTACCTACACACAAACATAAATTCTTGTTCTTTGGTGTTTTTACTTATCAAAATCTGAAAATATACATCAAGGCCCTTTCCATGGATGGGTAATACCAATATTTAGAGCATTTGTCTCTTCTTGTTGACCACTGAGCACTGTTTGAAAAAGCCATACAGTGGTGCCTGCTGACATGCTGACCAACCAATTTTACCTAACCACTCACTTACAAATCGCTGGATGATTAATTATCTCTAGTTAATTCTGACCCCATGCAGTTTTATTATACATCTCCCCTGCTTTTTCCATTCGTATAAAGTCCCCAAATTTGTGTATATCTCCTCTGTCAGCAAATTTAACTTTTGCCTCTTGCTTGAAAAATAAAGACTGCAAAATATAAGAATTGCCTTCATTCCCTTAATTCAACCACAAAGTCCGCTACCCCTCCTGCTCCCTTACCTTCCTTTTCCCTCAGAGTGTTCTTTTCTCTCACTTTTAGCAATCTCGTCAATTCTTATAGACACCAATACACAGGTCTCACTTCTTCGTTTTCTACATTATTATCAGTTGATTACTTTGGTGCCCTCAACTAGATTTTCTGCTCATGCTTTAAACTCTGGATCTTTAAATTCTTTATCTCTTCTTTGACATTATAAAGTGTTGTTGTCTGTAAAATTATCAAGATGATTGTCTTTATTCTCTAATTCATTTATTCAGGCCAAAATAGATGAAAAGATTTTTCTTCTTTGTTCTCTATCATTAACATTAAAATTCCACAATCTCTTATAAGGTCTGGAGACTTCCTTCAGGACTTTACCCAATAACATTCACTTTAGCTATCTCAGTCATGAACTTATTCTTATTCCAAAGAAAACTTATGTTTTTCTGCTTCTCCAAATGACAAGCTAAATGAAAGAGCTTTGTCAATAGATTTTTTTTTAAGTGATAACCTCAAGTTGCCAAAACACTCTCCTGAGAGACTCTCCCTTCACTCAGATGGGATCTAAGTTCAATAACACGGGTTCCCAGGAGGCCATACCTTCCAGCTGTCACCGAGTGCTTCCAGGTGGCCTCTCGGCTAATCGACAGTGCTGTTGAAGGGATTGGAATCCAATTACTGTGACTCACAGCGATGTGGTTCCTTTCAGAATGGAAGGACAACGTGCCAAATGCAGCAGGTTGCATATTTTTGCTCATAAAATATATAATTTGTCAAAATCATTTTCCTCTAAGAACCTTAATGGAAATCCTTGGCAGGCTTATTCACTAATGGTTCTCATATTAATTCAGTATTCAATTGTTTCACCTTATCCCCAAACCCTCTTCAGGTAGTGCTATTATTCCCTTATTAAGAAATCACATAACTGGACTGTTTTCCAAGGAAGAACATGTCTCTGTTGCTCTGTGACTTCCCTAGGGTGATGCAGGATGAAATTAATAACAGCAATCTGGGTCAACACCAGAACGGTATTTAATGACTCCTGGATAACATTTAATGCTGGATAACATAGACCCAGAATAGCTGCTGAAGATAAACATTACAAGACAAAGGGAATGGAAGAGTTTTCAAAGTTAAGAAACATCTTCCATCAATTTTGCTTTTATTTAGAATGATTTCCAGACTAGTGTGTAATGTACTGTTAAATCTGATTTTCTTCAGCAATTTCAAGATTTTCCTCAAATAAAAATGAAGAAATTGACTCCACCCCTTCAGAGCAGGGGCAATTTGGCTGCCAAATTGATAAAAGAATAGAGGGGAAAGGCGATGTGTTTCAAAAGAAAAAACAATCGCCTCCCATTATAATTACAGACAAGAGTGCAGCTTCTTGGACTCTGAAGTCGGTGTGAGCCACATTACGGGTATTAACATTCAGGTCACATGGCAAGTTTGTTTCTACTAAAAACTGCTCAGCGGGCTCTGACATGTTATCAGTCAGGTTTTAAGTGGCACTTCTCTTACCTTAAGAATGCGATGATGTGTCCCACTGAGCCATCAAACTAATTTTGTTTTTATTTTAGCCTCTCAGAAAGCTGCTGAGAAGGGTGGCGAGCCCAGGTGGAATTTCCTGAGTCCCAAGGCAGGGTGCCTGCCCACCCTCCTGTTAAGCCAGGTCTGATGTGTTCTCCTTTCAAAGCTAAGCAAGTCAAATTTTGCAGCCATCATAGTTTTGAGTCTTTTTCCATCATTTCTGTCTTTGCCCCTGAGACACCTTGGGATGGATTTCAGTACCACCGAATGCTCAGGTTGTACAGGAGCAACTTGGTGATTGGCTGCAAGCTGCAGTCAAGGCCTAACGAACATTATGTTTTTGAAGAATGTAGCTCTGATTTCTAAAAGCACTTTGGTAAATTATGCAAATTAAATATTCATTACTTTGTACTTCATTAGTTCACATTTGGAACACTTTTTCTTCATTATAATAGCCTGGAGTAAACGCTTTTTGTTTTTTTAAATACACTTCATTCTGTTATTTTTCAGAAATGTTTTGCTTACAATATTAGGGCAAACTTGTATTTTTCCATGGGAGTCATAATATGTAGGGTGTTTTTTTTTTTCTTAACTGCATACTTATTTCACACAAGAAAAGTGAATGTTTTTTTTTTTTTTTTGCAGTTCTGATTTCAATATTCAGGATAGAAATATGTAAAGTCTGAGTTCTGATTTTCCCTCAGAGTTACTATGAGAACACTATTTAATTAGGAAGAAAACTTGATATTAAGTTAAAAGTACTGGAGAGTTATAAAGAATGTTTATTTTCTGTGTTGGAATAGCCTTACATTGATTTATTGGTCATCAGGCTCTGAGAAGTTAAAAATCCTTTAAGTACAAAGGTTGTTTGTCTGAGAGAGGTGATAAATAGACAAGCTTCCTTGGCACGTGGAAATTAAAATAGAAAAAGAATTATGATTGGAGCAACTCTTCCACTTCTAAATACCCAAGTCAGCTAAAATGTATTCTTTCCTCAATGTATTCAGCAGATGTGTCTGGGTGAAATACTGAAAATAAGTGTCTCTCCTAAGATTCCATCAATTGAATATCTGTTGCAGGCAGTTACACTGTTAGTCAAATAACTGGTGCTTTTAAGACATACAAATTGTATTCAGATATAGATATCTTCAGGATTTTCTCATGTAAAATTTGCACAAGTGGCAATTACTGATGGATTTTTACTAAAAGACATTAGTGAATTCTGAGAACAGCTTTCAAAAGATTACATGGTCTGTCTAAACAGAAACAAGACAAATTTCTGTTCCATTGCATCACGCAGTTTTATGAAGTTCATAAAATCCCTCAATCTCTAAAGATCAGCCATCTAATCTAATAAGAATAAAAAAGTATCTGTGTAGCCCACTCCTCTAGTTTGTGGTAAATACACAAGGAAATTATGAAACATAAAAAGAACTTTTAAAGCATAATATATCCCAGATGCAAATTATATAAAAAGTTGAAGTTGTGAGCTCCAAAGTTTATGTACACAAAGACACAAACAATAAACTACCTACTTTTTCAAGTATGCATATGGAAGAGAACATTGTGGATCAATCAGTTAATAAGATGTTATCTCTTCTTGAGAAACAACTATTTCATAATCTATCAGCAAACTTCAACAGATGGCCCTTAAGTCTCACTTAAATGATTTAGAGAAAGTCTACTTGTTATTCCCTTTTGCTTCCAATATTTACTTTGATTTTTTCCCCTTGGGGAATTTTAAAAGAATCATAGGATCATTGGAATAAGCTTTCCACGGGAACATAAAAGAGAAAACAAAGGGTAGCTTTGTAGGTATTAAGTCTACTTATTTCAAAATCAAAAGACTTGTAGAGAATGCCATGAAGTGGGGGATGGAGCAATGAGGTAACTCAAATCGTAGAGAACAAAAAAAAAAAAAAAAAAACAGACTGGGATTAAGGTGTTGGCATGTTGTTTTGCATGGTAAGTTGGAAATGACTCTTGAAAGCAACTGAGAAGGAAAAAGGTAAAAGTTAGGCTTTACTTCAGAAAACAGTATGAAGTAAGGGGGGATAGCAGAATATTGTGTGTATCAAAGAAAAAATTGCTGAAAGGAAAAAAAAGCAAGAAAAGCAATCTATAACTAAATTCCAACATGTGATAAAGAAACAACATCTGAATTTGTCAGTTGCATTCATTTGAGTGTTGAATGGCAACTGGTGGAAGTCAAAGCTAATGGTGAAATTGCCCGCCCATGTAATGGAATAGATGGGGAGTTTCCTATGGGATAAGAATGACAGGCAAGGATAAATATTAGGACTAGCACAGTAAGAAATAATGCCTCTTCCAGTTCTCTATGTATCTGTGTCATTCCTGAGATTAAAACTAGCTTAACATTCATTTCATTCAATGAATCTCTTCCAAAATAACCACAGATACATGATGACGAGAATTTTCAAGTAGTTTGTCCAGCCATATGTTCCTTCCTTGAATCCTTTCAACAGCTTTCCAACAGGTCACTCTCAAATTTCTGAGGAAAAGAAAGTCACTGTTTCTATATTAAGCTGAAATTGATCTCCAGTAACATCTCCTATCAGGTATCATGTAACCAAAGCTACTGTTCTGCTCAGCTCCATGTTCCTCCCTTTCTCAGACCAACATACTGAGAAAAAATTTACTCAAGCATTGCATACTGCTAGTATCAATTCATCCTCCCCCCCTTTATCGTTCCAGTGGTAACAAGGCTCAGACCTCCCAAACCCAGATCTTGGCAGCACTGCAAATTCAAGATTCCATGATAAACCCTCATCTCCTCAATTTCCTGGAAGGCAGAGAACTAACACTCAATAATCCCTGTGAGATGCCAGATCTATGACATAGAATATGTCATTCAGTCATCTATTCAACTTCACAAAGCATTCACACCATTAAACAGAGAATCAGTTTTATTTTTTCACTCATAGAGACTCTTACTTTCCTTTCCCAGATACTGATTTTCTACCTATACTCTTGAATTTCCTAACATATATTTTCTTTAATTACTTATATTTACTAATTTTTGTATTTGCATTTCTAAAGGTGTTTTACAATTCTTCCTTCAATGAGGCAAGATATAAACAAAATAGATGGTATTTTCAATTAGCAATTAATAGATAGGGTACTGAAGTTCCAGAAGGTTGAATAACTTCACTAAAATATGACCAGTCTCTGGAAAATAGATTCTCAGTTACTGAACTCTTTTACTAACTGATTCATATACTCAAACTCATTTACCACTTCTAATGGGAAATTTAGGTAGAAGTGTGGCCATCTTCATTCTTAGTGCTGAGACCAGGTAACAAATCACATCACAGGGTAGTAGACCCCATGGAGAGGGAAAATAGAATGGTGCTCACAGAAACATATGAATTTAACATCAATCTTCTTCATCTGGAGATCTTTCAAACTAAAGGATTGTTTAAAATATTCATTTCAACAATAGCTTCCATATTTTTGAAGCTTAACTATCCAGGTTATATTTTTCACATTTCTTTTCTCATTTTACTGATCAGTTTTCATATTTTCAGACACAGGGATTCCTAGTATTATCATTTGAAACATGTTGAATATATTTTAAATATGTAAATAAAACATGTTGCTAATATTTAGAATTAGTACACCCATTACGGAGAATTTGTTTTTCTATTTCAAGGCATGACATTTTACTACCTCATTACTAAATAGTGAGTGAGAATTCTGTTTGATTCTAGACCAATCCTGTCTAGAATCAAAGAGAATTAAGAGAGTGAGACATTTCCCCCTAAGAAAATAGATAACAAGTAGATGGCAGAAAAACTGCCTAGCACAAACGGGAGTGGAATACAGAGGTCAGAAATGGAAGACCTGTTCAAAAAGGGCAGATCTGAAGGGCTTAATAGGTCTCTGGCCAGAACTGGGAAAAGGTTGACCCATGGGGTCTCCTAAAGTGGAAAGGGCCAGAGAGGACAGAAAACACCAGTTTCTCTCCTAGAACTAAGTCTTCATAATCTATTATGGAATCCTCAAGTCAAAGAAATTTCCTTAAACTCTCTTAGCATTGTGCTTGGTAAACTTCAGGATGCAAAACTGGGAAATCTTCCCTGAGGAAGAAAGGGATAATGAAAATTATGTAAGCAATTAAAGTATTTGCTTCAGAAATTGAATCACAGGAAGGACTGGGAGAATGAGTGTGGGGAAATATTGCTCCTGATGGTATCTATAAATGTTGTTTTGAATTTCAAGTTTTGACATTCTCCATTGAATTTTTCAAATAATGATCATAATAAGCCAAGCTCCCAAATGGATATGTTATCAGCTATGTAAAATCAGGGACACCTAGTTTTAGAAAGAGAGATAAGTATGGCAATTTGTTATAGTTACATTGATATAACTAATAAAAAATATACTCTTATTTCATTATTGTGCAAATGAATAATAAATGAACATGAATGGATGCTTTCATCATTTAAAATTTATTATAAAGTTAATTGCTATGTATTTTGTAAGACATGTTTTGTAATTTAGAATGGGTTTTTAAATATTTTTCCTTTTGTAGTTTTGTTGTATTTCTTCCTCCTGTATGAGCTTTTCTCATTTTTTATACTTTTTTATCATGTTTTTCATTAAGGTAAACATTGGTTCACAACACTGTATGTATAAGATTCAGAAACAGAGGATCCTATGTACATTTCTGTATACTACCAAACCGTACTAGGGTACCCATGGGCCTTGCCACAGTCCATTTTGCCCTTTCCCCCTATTCCTCTCTACCCTCTCCCCTCCTCTGGCAGCCTCAGTTATACAGTGAGATTTCTAGGATATGCTTTTGGTTTGGTTTTGATTGACCACTAGCTCTGTTTCTTTATATTCCATTTATAAGTAAAATGATATTTGTCTTTCTCCATCTGATTTATTTTGCTTAGCACTACTCCCCCTACCCCCTCATCTTGTAAAAAAATGGCTGGAGTTTATCTTTTTTACAACTGAGTCATATTCCATTTTGTAATATATCACATCTTCTTAATCTAGTCATCTGTCCGTGGGCACATAAACCATAACTTGGCTACTGAAAATAGAGCTGCAATGAATTAAAAAATGTATTCATCCCTTTGTTGTTTTATTTAGTACTTGTTTATTTTTAATTTCTTACATAGATAAATGGTTGCTGGGATTCCTTCCCCCCCCCCCCAAATGGCCTGTCCATCCACTCAGACTCCTCTACCGCTGTTTGTTGAGTCCATAGGTCTCTCTTCCTTTTCTGTGGTTGTATCTATTTAACAGATGAGGGGCTGTGTTCCTTGTACACAGTATTCTGTGCGTGAAGGATTGCAGTCTTAGCTTTGCATTGGGCAGCTTGCCCATGCTCATTTGAGATATAACAATGTCTTCTCATTGCTGGCTGCTCATTCCAGTTCATTCTCCCTGCATATTAGTTGCCTCTTCACCCCATAGCTCTGCCTTCTGGGTTGGGGGTCCTTGTTCCCAGTCATTTTCTGTAATGAGGTTTCTCGGTGAGGATAGGCATCCACTGATGGTCTTTGTGAATCATCTCCACTCTCTCCATTTGCAGCTTTGTTGTAGAGTCAATTTCCAAACTCTGTGGACCTCCTCTCACACAATATGGGGAGGGGGTCCTTGTTTTCTTGAATGGCATATCCTGAAATGGGGTCTTGGTTCATCCATTCCTGATGAGTTTATAGGTGCATTTCTTTTTTTTTAAATATTAAATAATTTATATATATATATATATATATATATATATATATATTTCACATCTTAGTGATCTCTGGGGTTCACACCCCTAACTGTTCCCACCCTGTCCCCCCCAAGTTGTGTACTTTAATTTGGCTGTTGGCTTGTTTTGACTTTTCTTCATGCCTTTTTGTTTCTTTCCCATGTCCCATATATAGTAGTGAAACCATTTGGTTTCTGTCTATTTCTTTTTTACTTGTTTCTGCTAATATAATTTTTTCTAAGTCCATCCATGCTATCATAAAATCATCTAATTTGTCTTTTTAATTGATGAATAATATTCCATTGTGTATATATACCACTTTTTTTCCATCCAGTCATCTGTTTTCAAACATTTCAGTTGCTTCCATGTCCTTGCAATTATAAATAATGCTGCAATAAACATCCCAGCACAGGTGTCCCTTTGTACAAGCATTGAGGTCTCCTTAGGGTAGATTCCCAAGAGAGCAATTGCTGGGTCAAATGGTAGTTCCATTTTCATTAATTTGAGGGCCCTCCACACAGCTTTCAATAGAGATTGGACCAGTTTACATTCCCACCAGCAGTGTAAGAGTGTCCCTTCTCTCCACATACTTGGCAGCACTTGTTGCCTGTTTTATGGATGTGGGCCATTCTTACTGGTGTAAGGTGGTATCTCATTGTGGTTTTTATTTGCATTTCCCTTATTGCTAGTGACGTCAAGCAATTTTTCATGTGCCTGTTGGTCATTTCTATTTCCTCTTTGAAGAAGTGTCTTTTTAGTTCTCCCCATTTTTTGATTGGGCTTCTTGTTTTGCTTATGTTTAATTGTGTGATTTTTCTTCTGGGTCTTTGTTATTAAACCCTTACCACTCTTTTGGAGGGCAAAAATTTTTCCCATTCAATAGGGTTTCTTTTACTTTTTTCTGTCATCTCTTTTGCTGTACAGAAGTTTTTTAGTTTGAGATAGCCCCATCTGTTTATGTTTTCCTTCTTTTTTTTTTTTTTTTTTTTTTTTTTTTTTTTTTTTTTTTTTTTTTTTTTTTTTTTTTTTTTTTTTTTTTTTTTTTTTTTTTTTTTTTTTTTTTTTTTCTTTTTTTTTTTTTTTTTTTTTTTTTTTTTTTTTTTTTTTTTTTTTTTTGCCATCTGTAGATTTTTCCAGAAAGGAAATTCTGAATTGTACTTCATAGAAGGTTTTTTCCAAGTTTTTTTCTAATATGTTATGGTTTCAGGTCTGACATTTAAGTCTTTTATGCATTTTGAGATAGTTTTTGTACAAAGTGTGAGGATGTTTGTCTTGGTCCATTTTTTGCATGTGTTAGTCCAATTTTCCCAGCACAATTTATTGAAGAGGCTATCTTTGTTCCAATGTAAGTTTTTTCCTCTTTTGTCAAAGATTATATGTGTGGTTTTATATATGTGTGTGTGTGTGGTTTTATATCCAAACACTCAATTTTGTACAAGTGGTCTGATTGTCTGTTGTTGTACCAGTACCATGCTATTTTAATTATTATGGTTTTGTAGTGTAACTTGAGGTCTGGGATAGTTGGGCCTCCATTCTTTCTTTTTTTGGCCAGGAGGCTTTTTGATAATCGAGGTCTTTTGATATTCCATGTGAACTTCTGTAATTGTTTTTCTCTTTAAAGAATGTCATTGGACTTTTTATAGGGATTGCATTGAATCTGTAGATTACTTTTGGCAGGATGACCATTTTGATGATGTTAATTCTTCCAATCCATGAGCAGGGACTGTCTTTCCATTTCCTTGTGTCTTCTTCTATCTCTTTTAGCAGCTTTTTAAAGTTTTCTTTGTATAGATCTTTCACATGTTTTGTTAGGTTTATTCCCAGGTATTAAATTGTTTTTGGTGCAATAGTAAATGGGATGGCTTTTAAAATTTCTTCTTCTCTTCTTGGTTTTATGCATATAGGAAAGGTACCAACTTCTGTGTGTTGATTTTGCATCTGGCTACCTTATTGAACTGGTTTATTTCAAGTAATTTTTCCATGGATTTTTTTTGGATTCTCTACATAGAGAATCATGTCATCTGCATATAATGATAGCTTCAGTTCCCCTTTTCCTATTTGTATCCCTTTTATTTCTTTCTCTAGCCTTATTGCCCTAGCTAAAACTTCCAGTACAATGCTAAAAAGAAGTGGGGAGAGTGGGCGTCCTTGCCTTGTTCCAGATCTTAATTGGAATTATTTTAGTTTTTCCCCCTTTAGGATGATATTTGCCATAGGATTGTCATAGATTGCTTTTATTATGTTCCTTTAATCCCTAATTTTTCAAGTGCTTTTATCATGAATGGATGTTGGACTTCGTCGAATGTTTTCTCTGCATCTATTGATATGATCATGTGGTTTTGTTTTTCTCTTTGTTAATTTGGTGGATTATGTTCATTGATTTCTGGATGTTGAACCATCCTTGTGCCCCTGGGATAAATCCCACTTGGTCGTAGTGAATAATGTTTTTTATGAATCATTGGATTCTATTTGCAAGGATTTTGTTTTAAAATTTTTGCATCCATGTTCATTAGGGAAATTGGACTGTAGTTTTCTTTCTTGATGCTGTCCTTATTTGATTTTGGTATGAGTGTGATGTTTGCTTCATAGAATGTGTTTAGCAGTTTTCCTTCTTTTTCAATTTTTTGAAAAAGTTTTAATAGTTATTTCATCTTTGAATATCTGGTAGAATTCATTAATGAAGGTATTTGATCTTGGACTCTTGTTTTTAGGTAGAGTTTTGATGACTACTTCTGTTTCACTGCTTGTAATTGGTTTGTTTAAGTTATCTATATCTTCTTTGCTCAGTTTTGGGTAGTTGTGTCTTTCTAAGAATCTGTCCATCTCATCTAGTTTGTTGTATTTATTTTCCTATAATTGTTCATAGTAATCTCTTATTATCCTTTGGATTTCTTTTGTATCTGTTGTAATTTCTCCTCTCTCATTTGTGATCCTGTTTATTTGAATTTTCTCTCTTCTTTCTTTTGTGAGCTTTGCAAGGGGCTTATCAATTTTATTTATTTTTTTCAAAGAACCAGCTTTTGGTTTTGTTGATCTTCTGGATAGTCTTTTTGGTTTCTAGGTTATTTATTTTTTCTTTTATTTTCATTATTTCTTGTCCTCTTCTGGGTTTTGGATTTTTCCAATGCTCTTTTTCTAATTTTTCAATTTGGGAGATAAAGTTATTTCTTTTGTTATTTTCTTGCTTTTTGATATGGGCCTCTATTGCTATGAACCTTCCTCTTAGATATGCTTTTGCTGAGTCCCAGACTCAGGATTTTTGGAATCCTGTGTCTTTGTCATTTGTTTTGAAGTAGGTTTTAATTTTTTCTTTAATTTCTTCAATTACGCATTATTCATTTAGTAGCATGTTGTTCAGTCTCCAAGTGTTGGATGTTTTTCTTGTTTTCTTTTCATTGTTGATTTCTAGTTTGATGCCTTTATGATCTGAGAAGAAAGTTGGTATTATTTTTATCTTCATGTATTTATTCAAGTTTGCCTTGTGTCCTAGTATTTGGTAAATTTTAGAGAATGATCCATGTGCATTTGAGAAAAAGTTTTATTCTTTTCCTTGTGGGTGTAGTGTCCTGTAGATATCTATTAGGTCCATTTTGTCTCAGTCTTCTTTTAAGACATTTGTCTCCTGTGTAGCTTTTGTTTTTTTGATCTGTCTTTTGTTGTGAGAGGGGTGTTAAAATCTCCTACTACATATGTGTTTTCACCAATATTGTTTTCAGTTCTCTTAGTAGCTGTCTTATGAATCTTGGTGTACCCTCATTTGGTGAGTATATGCTGATAATTGTTATGTCTTTTTGGTGGGTTGACCCTTGAACCATAGATAGTGACCTTCTTTATCCTTTCCACTCTTTTTTTTTTTGAAAATTGCTTTGTCTGCTATAAGAATGGCTACCCCTGACTTTTTGGAGGGCACATTTGCTTGTAAAATTGTTTTCCATCCTTTTACCTTCAACCTGTGCTTATCTTTTGGGATCAGATGTGCTTCTTGGAGGCAGCAGAATGTTGGGTTCTGTCTTTTAATCCAGTCTGCAATTCTGTGTCTTTTGACTGATGAGTTTAGCCCATTGATTTAGAGTAATTATTGATGTTTGAAGTTCTAACATTGGGTTCCTGGTGGTCATTTGGGGTTCTGTTTTAGTTTCTTCTTCTTCTTGTTTAATTATTTGTTCTTTCTATTCTGTAGGTTTTGGTATTAGAGATTCTTGCAGAAGTTCTTAGAGTGGGGGGTTGGTGGCAGCAAATTTCTGGAGGCTTTGTTTGTCTGAGAAAGTTCTAATTTTTCCTTCATAAAGAAAGGACAGTTTTGCTGGGCTGGCACTTTTTGGAGTGTTTTGAAGATGTGGCCACATTCCCTCCTTGCTTGGAGTGTCTCTTCTGAGAAATCTGAAGTCAGTCTTATGGGTTTTCCTTTGTAGGTTAACTATTTCCTATATCTTGTTAATCTCATAATGTTTTCTTTATCTTTGGTTCTTAAGAGTTTTACTATGATGTGTCTTGCTGTGTTTTTTCTTTCATTAAAGTAGTTTGGTGGCCTTTTTGCTTCCTGTATATCTATTTTCATTTCTTTCTTCAGATTTGGGATATTCTCCTCCATTATTTCATTGAAAAGTCTTTCAGATAATATCTTTTTCTCTTCTCCTTCTGGAATTCCAATTATATTTGTTTTCTTTAGGGTATCTGACAGATCTCTGATTTTTCTTCTGTCTTCTTGCTTTGTTTTTCTCTTTTTCTTTCTTCATCCTCCCTACTTCTGTGTCCTAAAGAGTGCTAATTCATTCTTCAATTTCTTCTAATCTGCTTTCCTGGCTTTTCCTTGCATTTTTGAGCTCTTCTATTGCTCTTTTTAGAAACTACATCTCGTTCAGCTTATTTAAGGTTTTAATCTCATTCTTCTGTTTGTAAATGATAATGCTCATTTTGCTGCATTCTTTTTTATATTTTTCTACTTCTCTTAACTCATTGAAAGTTTCTGACCTCTTGTTTTCCCTTTTTTCCCATCTTCCCTTGCCTCTTTTTATGCTTTTAATAAATAAATTCTGAATTCTTTGTCTGACAGAGATAGCATTTCTTCCATGTTCTCCATGTTGGTTTCTGCAGACTGTTTATCCTATGGTGGTGAGTTATTCTTTTTAAGGCTTGCTTGAGTATTTGTTTTCTTCCTCCTTCCTGTGTTTTCCCTTCAGGCTTGCACTATGTATTGATTCATTGCTGTTCTAGAATTAGGTGGCATGAAGTTGAACAAGTTGTGGTTATTTTTGCCTCTGAGCTTTTGTGGCTGTGGTGGATATATCTTGTTTCCATTGGCTATTTTGGGGGACAAGTTCCTTTTCATCAGTGGATGTGGTGTGTGTATGGGGTTTCTATTGTATCATCTCTCTTCTTTTTTCGTTCTTTCTCCTCTTTAGATTGATGGGTTTTAAATGCTTTTTGGTGCCCCTAAGCATGCAGCTTTATTTAGTGGTGTGTCTAGGGTTTGTTGTATAAACCTTCTTGGTTGGGGTGTTTTGACAGGCTTGAGTAGTCAGTGTCCTTTGTTCCCTAGTCTGCTTCTGGGCTGCTGTGCTGTGAGCAGCTTTTCCCTGCTGGAGTTCCCAGCATTAAAACTCAGTCTTTGTTAAACTCAGTTTGAACATGGGACCCTCCCTAGCCCGCAGGTGTGTTACCTCAGCAACAAGAGTTAGTCCTGTGTGGCTGGGTCCTTCTGGGACCCTGTTCTGTGAGCAGCTTCTCCCGCTGCAGTTCCTGACATTAAAACTCAGTCTTTGGTAAACTCAGTCCAAACACAGGACCCTCTCTACCCGGCAGGTGCGTTACTTCAGCAACAGGAGTCTTGTGCGGCTGGGCCCTTCCAGGACCCTGTGCTGTGAGCAGCTTTTCCTGCTGGAGTTCCTGGTGTTAAAACTCAGGGGGACCGTGGTGGTGCATGCCTAAGCAGCAGCCTAGGAAGCCACAGCCGGGGCCAGAGATTGTGGTTTGAGTCCCACGGGGGGGGGGGGGGGGGGGGGGGGGGGGGGGGGGGGGGGGGGGGGGGGGGGGGGGGGGGGGTACGTAGTGAGACCTAGTTCCCAAAAAAATAAAGCTGGATGTGGTGGGGCATGCCTGTAATCCCAGCTACCTGGGAAGCTGTGGCTGGGGATTGCCTGAGTCTGTGGTACCCCGGGCAAAGTGAGCCTGCAGTTCCACAGGCAAAAATTGTGAAACCTAGTCTCAATTAAAAATATATATATATATAACAATTATAATTTATAATTATATTTATAAATTATATAACTGTATTACATTTATAGTTTATATTATAAATTATATAATTATAAAAAAAACAAAAACAAAAAACTCAGTCTTTGGTAAACTCAGTTCAAATGCAGGACCCTCCCTAGCCCGCAGATGTGTTACCTCTGCAACAAGAGTTACTCCTGAGTGGCTGGACCCTTTTGGGACCCTGTGCTGTGAGCAGATTTCCCCACTGGAGTTTCTGGCATTAAAACTCAGTCTTTGGTAAACTCAGTCTGCGTAGGTGTATTTCTGATAAGTCTTCACCATGGTGATTTCTCCAGTCCATTATGTTTTATGTTTCTCATTTATTCATCCCTTTGAATCATTGTTTTTTGCATTCTTCATATACAAACACAGGAGAAAAATTGCTAGATCATATGTCTGATCTAGTTTTAATATTTTGAGTAACAGCCACACTATTTTCCAATGGACTGTAGCACTTTGCATTCCTGCCAACAATGTACAAGGTTCCATTTTATTCAAACTCTTGCCAATACTTGTGATTTCTAGACTTTCTGCTGTGGGCTTTTCTCATGAGTATGAAAAAATATCTCACTGTGTGTTTAATCTGCAGTTCCCTAATGATACATGATAATGTATGTGCTGGTTCACTATCTGTATGTCTTCTTTGGCAAGTGTCTATCACTCTGCCCATTTTTTGATTGGGTTATGTTTTCTGGTTTACAAATATTTCTCAACTAGTGCTATGTTCATCTATAGAGCACAAGACATATTCAGATGCTGTGAAAATCCCTATGAACCAACGGAAACAAGGAAACACACCAGGGTAACTACTCTAACCAGGATCATGCAGGGCAGGCACCATGACTTAGGTTTAGGTTTACAGTTTGACTCCCTCAGATAACTGGGTAACTGACTCTGATCTTGTTCTCCCTAGACTGACTTCAAATATGCACACAATGTACTATATTAGGGTGGAGAGGTTGAACGTGCCACCTCAGAAATATCAGCAGCCTGCAGTGAGTTGCTTTTAGTAATCATAAATTCAGGGCATGTTCATGAGACTTCTGCATCATGAGTCTAGGAAATGATTACTTTTTGTGTATATGAAAAAATGCCAAATCTTTTTCAGATATTCACTAGTGTGTGAGCTTCCTATTGCTCAGGACTTGCCCCAGAGTCCCTCCCCATGAAAACTTCATCTTCTTGGGTAGGGGATGTTTCAGGATAACTGGTGTGCTTCTTTTAAAGCAAAGTTTATGCATAAAACTATTGACCATAAGTCCTTCCAAGTCATGGACTTGAAATCAGAAAATAAGGGCACTGTACACATTCATACAGATATCTGTATATATATATATATATATATATATATATATATATATATACACAGATATATGTATCTATATTTATTTTATATAGTGTATAGCTAATGTATTGTCTAATTATTACTCAGTAAAATTGGGAGGAGATCAGGCATTGAGATTCTGTAAAAAGAAAGAGAGAAAGAAGAGAGAAGACCAGGATATACGCAAAAAAAAGTTAAGTTTCTGCTATTAATTGACAACCTTTTATACTATCTTTTATACTGCCTTTTAGCTGTTTCTTTTTTTAAAAAAATGCTATCTCACAAACTACAACTCATGTTCTAGAAATCTTGTACTTTAAGAATCAGTGAAGAATTTTAAAGAAAATTCAGTGGGAACATCCTCGCCCTCAATCTTAATAATTTGCCACTCTTGAAAGTATGTTATAGTTTTGTCACATGTGTTCTTTTTGTTTTCTCCTTTACATTGTGAACAAATCACATAGAATCTCTTGGTCTTTGATTTGTCATGTTTCTTCTATCTCCTGTTTCAATAGTCAGACTATTTGACTTCTAGTCTCTGTGACTGTTACTGTATATGGAATTTTCCATATACAGTAATCTTTGGAAACGTCATCAAGATGGTCATTGAAAACTGCACTTTGTTTCTTCATAACATTAGAGACATTGTGAAAGCTCTCCCAGAAACCCTTCTCATACTTAAGATTTAAGAAATTCATAGTCTTCATTTCCTTTGAGTTTGAAGTTATCATAACGAGTAACTCACTAAATTCCTGTTAGATATTTTATACCTTTTCTATGCCCCTACACTGCACAGTATGGGGCAGGGGAGGGAGGAGGGAAGAAAGGAACTTTAAAAAGTACTTTGTTTTAAGTTAAATAAATTCTACAATGTTAGTTAAAATTTTTGAAAGAAACACATCCACTATTAGTTCTTTATAGTCGTAAACACTGCATTAGTTTAAGACACAGAGTTATGGAAGAAGAGGCTGCTCTTTGGATTGCTTCCAGAAGTTTACTAGTGGCATACATGCAATTTGTCTTAATATTACAACATGTTGACAAGAATAGCCTACTGGTCATCTCTTCCTCCATGGCTTGAAGCAATCCAATCAAATGGCATGAGTCCATGAACCTCACCCTCTCTCCCATGTGATCCTTTTGCAACCAATACTAAGTAAAGCTGTTTCTGTATAACTTTTTTAAGTTCCATTTCAACAGGCCTGCTTGGAAATTCAGTTACTATGGTGATATGCACTGCTATAAATAATCTCCTCAACAATTAAAACTATCCCTTATTCAGGAAAGGGGGTAGCGATAGCTTACTGGTTAGCAAAAGACTGGCAGATCTGTGGTCTTATTCCAAATGAGAAGTTTTTAATCAGTAGCTTGAGTTTGTTGAACCTCAGCATAAATAGGCTCCTCTAAATAAGGTCAGTCTTCAAGGACATTTCTTAAAGAACATTTCTTAGACAGACCAAATAATATATCACTAAAATAAATGGAGTTAGTATGCCCAAATTTGTCTCTTTTTTGAGGAAATGGAAAGGGAGACAAATTACTCCTTGGCTATCTCAAAAGAAAACTGGCATACTGAAAGAAGACACTTTTCCTGGTCAAAACCCCTTAACCAACCAGCCTCAACCAACAAGCTGAACCTCATTGATTCTTGAGATTTGTTTTTAACTCTCATTCTTTCAAATGAGAACAAGAGTGCAAGAAATGAAGTGATCACAGCTCGGAAGCAGGCTTCTTGGTGTTCTGAAGGGCATCTCTGGGACCACTTTTCATAAAAAATATTTAAGGGTTCAATTCAGTCACATGGCATGTCAGGGTTTCTATAGGATAGTGGTTGACCTGCTCCATTGACAAATTCTACAGCCCATTTATATGACAAACTGCATCCTCACTCTGAACACCTGACAAAATGGATTTAAAAAAAAAAAACATTGATATTAGATAGCTTTGCTAGCTGCTCAAAGGATAGAAATTGCTTTCTTCACCTTCAGACACAGCTAACAACTGGCCAATCTCACAGTGACGGGCAATTGGCTCAGAATTTGGGGTGATTAAAAACAGTACATAGAACTCAAATAAGTTATTTTAGTCAAACATCTTCAGCAATGAAAAACATTTCAGATGTGTTTCATGTTTGTCTGTGATAGCCTTAGCTGCTTTCAGGAGAGGTTTTGTGAAAGCCACAATGAAAACTGCTAGTCACACCCAAGAAGCACCAACAAGGACAGCAAGGAAGTTACGAGTTCATAAAGTGAACCAATAAAAATTATGATTATAATCATGGGATGCAAATGAACAGGGTCACAATCTGTAAATGAAAACATCTGATGACATAAGCATTAATGTCTTAAAGTAATATCTGCTCTGAGGTAACTACACAGCTTGCTGGCCATCCACAGGGGCTCATTATTGGAGATAAGACCTGAATCGGCAGATTCTTTTTATCATTAGGTAGTACTTTAACCTTTGAGATTTTGTTTTTAATTGTGATCTCTTTATATAATTACCAATAAAAATGCTGTGAACAAAAAAAAAAGAAAGAAAGGAAGGAAGAAAAAAACTCTTAAGAATATGGCACTAGATTTTCTTCCTTCATAAAAGATTTACTTCTTCACTATTTTGTATGTATGTGTATTTTTGTCCCCAAAGGTTAGCTTGCAGTTTCAATCAGACATGATTCCACACTCATTTGCAACCCTGCCTACTTTGCTAAACTGTTAATAGCACCATATCAAAAATGCTGATAAACTTGTTACACAAGCTCAGTGTTCATTTTTCGCAGCTCAATGAGAAGCAGTTCCTTTGACTACAACTTTATTTTTTTTTAATTTTTTTTTCTTTATTTATATATAAATTTCACAACTTTGTAATCTCAAGGGTTTGCCTCCCCCCCCTCCCTCCCCTCCCTTCCCCCCCTTTCCCTCCTGTTCATAGTTGTGCGCTTCATTTTGGTGCTTCGTTTGTTTTGACTTTCTTCAAGGCTTTTATTTATTTTATTTTTTTTCACTATATCCCA
>PVHY01021895.1:0-23207 GCA_004024945.1 Uropsilus gracilis
AACTCCAACACGGAGTTCAAATCTGCAAACTCCTTAACTGCATTCAGCACACATGCTGCCAGCCTGGGCCAGCCGAGGGTTGCAGGCCCTCGGTGGCCACATGGCCAAGCTCACATGGCTCACATCTTTACAAGATGGCCGATTCCCATCTCCTCTCCATATTGGAATCCCAATCCAATTGAATCCTGAAACGAACCCTCCTTCTTTGTTTGCACACCCTTTATATACCCTGATTTCCCGCCTTCCAGGAAATCTGTTTCACCTTGACTATTTCACCTCTTTCTTCCCCTGCATCCCCCTGAAGGGAAATTCCAGCTAAGGTCATTCCCCCATTTTAACATTACCTGTCCTTGAAATCTGCTTAAAGATGTGAGCCATGTGAACTTGGCCAGGTGGCCACCGAGGGCCTGCAACCCTCGGCTGGCCCAGGTTGGCAGCATGTGTGCTGAATGCAGTTAAGGAGTTTGCAGATTTGAACTCCATGTTGGAGTTTGTTTTGCTGAGTTTAACTTATGTCTGCGAGAAGCTGTGCAAAAGTTAGGCCTGAGAAGAAAGTGAACTTTGCTGGTTCGGCACCATGGAGTTCCGGCTACCTGAAGGTGACAAGGAGAAGACAGCGTGGAAGACAAGGAGGAGCAGTCAAAGGAACATGTCTTCAAGCGTCTGGAGATGGACTCTGTCTGGACATTGGTGAGAGGATCAGGACTGAGAGACTGAGGATATTTGGGGCAATCTGGGAAAAGACTTTGGACAATACTGAGAAAGGTTTTGGACAATGTTCAAGTGTTCTGAGTCTTACATGTTTCTTTTGTAATTATTAGGATAATTAGAAATCACTTTGTTAGAAATAAATTAGTCTGCACTGCACTGATAGTCTTACATTGGTTTGGTATTTTGGTTGAGAAGGCTGGGGATGGTAGTAAGAACCCACGAGTGGAAAGTTTAAACTGTGTTTTAAAGTTTCTTTTCTGCAGTTTTTGGAGCTGAAAGCAGAAGCAGTTGGCTGGCTTTTGCATATCAATGGTAAAGGTGATCAGTGAAAATGCTAATGAAGAGTGTGTAGCATGCTTTGGAGAGAGAAGCAGGCAGATAGCTATATCCAGTTAAGGTTAAAGGTAATTGCAAAGGAACTGCTTGTAGCCTGCTTTAGAGAGAGAAGCAGGCAGATAAGTGTATCCAGTTAAGTAAAGACAAAAAAGTCTTCATTTTACCCTGTTTCAGATTTGATGAGATGCACCCACAATCACTCAGAAATTGTCTTCCCTGCTCAGTCAACCATGGCATGGCATAACATGCTCCCAGATCAAAGAACCAGCCTAGCAAAGTCATAGACAATAATGGTAAACCAAAGGGCTGCATATAGGGCAGAGGGCAAAGCAGGGACCTGGGAGGGAAGTGGAAAGGGGCATGGAGAAGGGGAGGTGGAAGAAAAGGGAAGTCTCTGAGTGGGAAGGAAAAGAAAGAGGGAGCAGGAGAAAGGAAGTTTATTATTCTTCCTACAGACCAATCAGGAGACTTCTGGAGTGTCAAATTCCAGCTCCTGCAGCCAGATGTGACCTGTTCCTGTTATCATGGAATATTAATCAGAGGGGCCCTTGGGTAATTGGGGAGTTTTGATTAGAGAAATAACCCTTAAAATAATAAGCAGGACACAGGCTGGGGAAACCCATCCCCACGCCTAATCACCTACCTCTTAGGTACTGTGCACTGGTTGCAAACCAGAAAAATCACTGCAAATGAGATAAGGAAAACCTCTCTGTTAACCGGTCCCCAAAAAACTGAAGACTAATTTACTGCAATAACTTTCTAAAGCTGCCCAGCACTGCTGGCTTCCCTAAATCAGAGATAGTCACCACCTGCCTATACTCACCATTCCTCAATTATTCTTAGGCTTTAAAATGTTAATTGCCTCTCAGATTTGTGTTTGTCTTCTTTAAAATTCAACAATCCCTCACCCTGTGTCTCTATAATTACCCCTTTCTTTTGTTAATAAAGTTGCCTTATGGCCCATATCTCCATTAGGCCCCCAGCGGAGGCTGGGTAAATCTCTCCTCTAATTTCTGACTGCCAACACTAGGCTCTGTACTTCAAGAGTACCAGGCTCAGGAACCCAGATAGAAGGATGGGGGCAGGCATAGAGGGGGATGATGCCAAGCTGACCTGGAGACCATAGCTGGACCTGGGTAGGTAGGGATAGGTAGCTATAAAATGGGATGAGAGTGGGGATTCTAAGGGCCTATGCTGGCCTGGCTTCACTCACCTCTCCATCAATCATCACATTAGCAGTTCCTAGAACTTTCCCCTCACAAGGCCTCCTCCAGCCAGCCCTCTACCAGTGTTTCTGGCTGAAAGTCTGATCCTGGTGGGACTCAAGCTCTGTTTCAGTTTGCACATAGCCTTGGGGTCTATATATTTAGACAATTAATGAATCCTCCTGTTTGGCTGAGCAAGACTAGAGCCCAACATGGCAGAAATGAAGGCAAGAATGGTGAGGAAGGTCAATTCTACTATTCCCAGCCTGGAACCCCTGCAAATCTACAGGGACCTCAGACCCCACAGCACAGGAAGAACTTGGGTAGTTTAGATGAAGGAATCCAGAATGTTGCTGGCAACCCCTACCCCCACCCCCCTAACCCTCAAGTTTGCAAAGCTAGAAGACAAATCTCTTGAATTCTAGTCCTAACTTTTGAGTTGCCCTCTCCTGTACCTCAGCTGCCTTATCTTCCAGTTGATGGCATTGAGCTAAACATCTTTTTTCACCAAACTGCTCAACACTTTCGTGATCTGTACTGGGTTCTGCAGATTCAGAAAAAATATAGTATTACCCTTACCCTTGAAGAAATCTAATGACAGAGGCGGTCATGTAATTATCTCACATGGAGATGGCAATTGTAATAATAAAATGGATTCAGTGGTTCGGCATGCCAGGCCCTATGCCAAGGGCTTTACATGTATGATCTCATACATGTAAATCCCACACTATTGGTGGTATCAGCAGCCTTTTTTCACCAAGAAGAAAACTGAACTATTGAGACATGATCCAATAGGGCAGAATCCAGACACAAGTGCAGAGCTCAGAAGGGGAGGAGAAAACGGTCAGTATATGCTATGCCAATTTTTTTTCCATTTTTAGGGGAAGGTGTGTGTGTGTGTAGATTAGGAAAGCTTCTCAGTGAAGGTGACTTTGTAGGTTTCACTGATGTGTTGATAACAGAAGAAGGCTGAAAAAGATGTGATGTGTAAATGTGATTTTAAATCCTTTATACAGGTCTTCACCACTCTGGAACCCCAGGTCAGAGGATTTGCACTTAGGCTTTTGATCTATATCGTTTTCTAAGTGGCCTTTAGAAAGACTGTGCCAGTTTACACTCAGCAGCCTAGCAGAGCAAAGAAAGAAGTCTTTTAGTGCAGTGTCTTTCTCCTGGGAGCTGTTGTGACCCTGCTGAAGATCTGAACAAGATAGTCTCTGGCTCTCACATTTTGGCTATTATTAGCTTCTCCTGAACAGGGAGACACGTTTGTTGACTTCCCAGAAGCCCTCCAGACCACCATCCGAGAGTGTGATCCTGCTATGGGACTGGCCTCTGCCCATACGGGCCTTAGATTCTGAGTGTAAAAGACAGTGACAGTCCTGAAGGAATGCACATTCTGATGGAAAGTTCAAGTTTCACCCATCAGGGTGCCCTTGCTGCCTTCCACAAAACAGTTTTGCTTATGCCATTACATTACACCAGCTGAAGAGGAAGCCCAGGCCTCAAGAGAAGAGATGATTTGTTCAAGTATCACTAGCAGACTCAGGCCTATGGCCAGTCATCCAGACCCTGACTCCAAGGTGGGAGGATGGAAAAGCGGGGGTGCACAATGGATTGGATGGTCTCAAGATCATCAAACCTCTCAACTCAAATGTCTGAGCAGAGACCAGCCTAGATCAAACCTGGGTTGCCCACTGCAGGGTAATAGGAACCTGAAACTGACTCAGGACCAAAAGGCCAGTGAACACTTGCTGAGCTATCATTGGGCCATGCTTTCCTCTCAGTTATAATGTGCCCTTTTGGTGAGTGCCCTGTATAAACAGACATACTTTGTCAACACAAGTACCACAGTATATTTACATCTGTTTAGTTCATGCACTCACACAAACTCCTGTGTGACTCCGTCCTGACTATAGTTTCAGGAGATGGCTACTACTCTCAGTTTCATCTTATGGGGAAAAAAAAAACAGTAGCACAGAGGGTTTTAAGTCATTTCTGGATGTGGTCAGGCTGGGATGTAAACCCTGATAGCCTAATTATAGAATCTGAGCCCTTAACAAAGGGCTAAGTCACAGGCTGGCTATCAAGGGTGTGGGCCACATCAGTCCACATCAGCCTCATCAGCATGGCCAAGCACCTTAGCATTTGCACTCCAGTTTCAGTTTTCCTGGATTCAAATCTTTGCTGTCCAACTTTCTCCAGCTGTGTGGCCAAGGGCAAGGTACTTTCCCTCTCTGAATTTATTTCTTCTTTGGTAAAACAGAACTAGTCATAGTGTTATCTCAGAGAAGGGCTTTTTGAGATCTCACTGGGATATGTGATGCCAACAAAAGAATGCAGGTAAATGCTGGGCACAATGCCTGCCTATCTTGTAAACAGCTCTCCATAAATGTTCAAGTCTCTTGTAGGATAATACAATAAGGAATTGACTGTCCAAATTGACTGAACAGTAATGTGAGCAGCTGGAGGGCAGGGACTGAGTCTTGGAGGACTGTCCCAGCCCAGTTCATTCAATTGGACAAACACTTCAAAGGTTCATTGCTAATGCCTCTGTGCTAAGCTCTGTGCTGGGCATCACCCTTAGTGAGAACAGGGACCAATTAAATGAACTTCCTGCTCTCCAGCTCTCCAGAAGCTCATAATCTGGTAGGGAAAGACACAGGCCAGAGTGTGAGCAGGCAGGCTGTGAGAGCTCAGAGCACCAATATAGCCTGGATTTGCAAGTCAGAGACCCTGTAAAGGATCGATAGGCATGTGCCAAGCCAGGGGCAGGGGATAGGCCTTTCTTGTGCCTGTCCTGGCCAAGGCCCAGTGAGTAGCTTTGTGTTGTGTGGTGTCAGGTGAGTGTGGTGGTGGTAGTGGGGGTAGGGGGGTGGAGCAGCAGGAGTCTTAGGAGTTTTAAGAAAGGGACAGGGTCCAATCACTCAGGGCCCTGATGGTGGGCCTAAGGAGTTGAGGACTGACAAATTTGAAAGAGATTGACAAGATCAGGGTTGAGTTTAAGAAAGATGGCAGTGGCTGCCATTTTACAGGAGAGGGAGACAGGAAGGAAATAGAAAGACCAGTTAAGAGGCAGGTGCCAGAGTCAAGCAAGATGAAGACACCTGAGTGAGGGTGGTGGTGCTGGAGGTGGTGAAAAATAGAGAGTTATGTGCTATTTCAGAGGCAGAACTGAAAGCAGAGAGGCAGAGATAACCAGGAAGTTTCTAGCTTGTGTACACCTGTAGCAAGATGTCAGCGTAGTGGAGAGCAGACACCGGTGCTTGTAAATGGGTCTTTCTCCCCTCTGGTGTTTATTTTTGTTCCCTTGTAAAGTTCATTTCAGAAAATTCTGATCTTGCTTGAGCTGCGCCGAAAGGAAGGGAGATTTTCCATGCTTGCCTGGGCCCTGGCTTCCTGGGGCCTCCTTCCTGGAGCAGACGTGACTGGTGACAACACCAGTAGAGTATTAATGCACAGAACTGAGAAGAGCTCATGGGGCTGGGGCCCACGAGAAGGTCTGACATGGCCTGACAGGTGAGGTTGGGAGTTTAGAGTAGTTTGGTCAGGATCAGGGAACAGAGGAGCCGTGCACAGAGAAATAAGCAAATCTTGCCTGTTGCCTGTTTCAAAGGATATGGCTCCCTTCCCTGGGCATTGCCCCCAAATCCTGGACACCTTTGGCCTTCCCTGGCTTCCACTTGCAGACTCCAGCGAGGGGTGCCAGAGGAAGGGATCCCAGAGCCCATAGTAAACAACCTGTTATGGGGGCGAGGGTGGGGACATTGGGAGGCTGCATGGTGGTTTGAAAAGGCAATGAGATAGAAGTCAGAAGAGTTGGGTGAGGGCCAGGCCCTGTGAACTCTCTATGGAACTGTGGACAGTTCCTTCTTTCTCTCCCTGGGCCTCAGTTTTCCCATCCATCCCAAAAGGGAGCTGGACTAGAAGGTCTATAAAGGCCCTAATAGCTTGAAAGATTCCATTCTCTTCTCTGAATCTGCCCAGGAGGAGGCCTTAGGGGCTTGGGCACTGGCAAGGGCTGAGAATTCCATAGTAATTTGCATGTGAAAGCATGTTACTGCCATGGCTATTAGTGTATGCAGGGGGCTAAAGACAGGGCATGGACAACTAACTGTCAGGCTGGCCTCAAAGGCCTGCTGCCTAGGTGGGGGAAGGGAGAAGGGAAGGGAAGGAGGGAAAGAGGCCCTGGAAATTTAAGCAGGAAGTTAGAGTGTCATACTTCTGTGAAGGGTGAGTTGCCATGGCCTTAAGGTATCCAGTTCTGGGTCTAGGCCACAAACCAGGGGGTCTAACTGTTACAGATGCCCCCCAAGTTCTTGTACTGATCAGTGACTTCAGAGTTATATGAGGTGCCACAGGAGAGAGGACCCCAGGGAACGGGTATGGACTGCTAGTGTGTTTTCCAGGCCTATGCCTAAAACTTCCAGGACAGGATTATATATCCTTTTGGTAATTACCTCCTGCAAAACTTACATAGTTTGTCAATATAAATACCATAAACATGTATGTTTGTCAGATACATGCACACACAAACTCCTGGGAATTCTGAGAGAACAAAGCAACAGTATGCAGGAAGGGCACTCTGTTGTAGTCTGTAAAGTAAGGGAGCAGACTCTAAGAACTGATCTGCCAATAATTCCTGTGTGCCCTTGAGTAAGTCTCTTCCTTTCCCTTCCCTCTCTGGGCTTCAGCTCCTCCATGAGGGAAGAAGCTCTCAAGAAGATTCTCACTCTATCTTTTTCTGGCCTGACTTTTCCGGTTCCACATAGAGCAGCCAAGAAGGTCACCAGTCTGTCCTTCTGCCCAATGGAATCCAGCTTGCATGAAGTTCCTGCCGCAGGGGTGGATTCTAGAATTTCCATGACTTCTTCTAATGCCCTGGAATGGATTGGAGGAGCCTCTTAGAGTCTTTTGCTAGGGAAATACTTAAAATAATGGGGGACACTCCTCTCTCAAAAACCAGCTCTTCACCACTGCTCCAGGAAAGGCTGGAAAAAAACAGCCTATGGGGCCACAGAGGTATACAAGGGCTAAGGACACCTCTTCTAGTTTGGCTTTAGAAAGCATAAGCACTTATCATGGGTACATTCTGCTCAGAATCCAGCCCAGGTACCTGGGATTAGAGCTGGGAAAGGCAGGCTGTGATTGGAGTGTCAGGATAACTTCTCATGAGGATGTTTAGAAGTTTGACAGAAGGCCAGTTCTGATCAGCGATGATGAGAAGAGCCAAGGCATGGACTCCATTCCCAAAGTAAAAAGGGTTCCTGAGAAGCCTAATCCCAGAGCCCAACTGTGCTTACCACATGTCAGGCATATACATTGTTAGGAAAAAATATGGATAAATAAATGCATGAAAGGCTCACATAAGGTCCCACATTTTTAATCTGTGTCTTCTTCATTCTGCCTCTCCCATTCATTCCCATGACTTGTCACCTCATAGGCTCAGTTAAGAGCTAAACGGGCCAGGCATGGTGGCACATGCCTGTAAAAGACAGCCTATGGAGTCACGGCTGGGACTGGGGATCGCGTTTCGAGACTCAACCAGGGCAACATAGCAAGACCTAGTCCAAAAAAAATAGCTGGGTGTGGTGGTGCACACCTGTAATCCCAGCTACCTGGGAAGCTGAGGCTGGGGATTGCTTGAGTCCGTGGTACCATGGGCAATGTGAGCCTGCAGTTCAATGGTCAAAAATAGTGAGACCTAGTCTCAAAAAAAAAAAAAAAAGAGCTAAACAGGTACTTAGAGGCCTTTCTTGAATGTGAGGTATCTGAAAGCAGGGACCTTTATCTATCATTCTCTTCACTGGGTCCCACGCTCAGTCCACCAACTGACATCTCATAGGTACTAAGTAAATATTTTCTTAATAAATGAAGAGATTGGGTGCCACTCATTACCCAGAAAGGAAAACAGAGGCCCAAAGAGGCAGGAACTCACTGTCCCTGGTCAAAAAGACATAGATAGGATGTGTCCTCAAGTCTCCAGCTTTGTGGCTGGGGTTCTAGCACTATAGTAAAGGGCCCTCAGCAAACTGCCCCCCTTCACATATCCTTCACACATTCCTTTTCCCCCTTTATCCCCACATCCCCAGACTTCTCTCTTTCTTTTCTCTTTGTCAGCTCAATACTTAACCACTCGAAACAGAACCTACAAATACTGTTTTTCCTGTGTTCTTACACTGCTTTCAACTTGGGCCTTGACACCTCTGTCTTAGATCAGGGCTGTTTCCTGCTTCAGCAGCTTCTCAAAGGGGGAGTCAACCTAACAAGTACTAGTTGGGGTGCCAGGTCCCCAGATCTGATGGTCAGCTGGAATAAAAGTCCAGCAGCAGATGGGTAAAGAGGGTCCCCAGGCAGGCTGGGACTGACTCAGCTAGGGTGTCAGTGGGACTGTGACATGCCCAGGCAGGACAAGAGGCCAGACAGGCAAGTAAGCAGGCCAGATTTCCAAGAGTGAGTGATGTAAGGTGGTCAGAGAGCCACTTGCTCAGCGAGCCCCAACCTAGGATCATCCCAGTCAAATCTGGGTCTCCCCTTGAGATCTTCTGCCCACCCTACCTAGAGGGTGTCTGACTATCCATGTCCCTCATGCCTCAGGGAGGCCTCTTGAAAACTTGAAATGAGCCAGTGCAGTGAGTGAAGTTGGCTTCCCAACTTCACAAAGTCTGCCTGTTTGGGAAACTGAGGCCCAGTTAGCAACTGCCCAGCTTGGTTTCCCTGGTCATCTGGGCTCTGCCTGTAGGGGAAGGCAGGCAGTCCCACCCTCACCTGGGAAGCATCCTCTATCCCTGACTCACCAGGAGTTTGGCCTGGCTGGGACAGGAAGGAGAACTGTGGGTGGGGCACGTTTGGGGCCCTACTATGGGAGGCTCACACCTCCTGCCTCCAGCTAGCTGAGCTTGGTCCCTCCCTGACCTAGACAGATGGGAAGGGAATGCAGGGAGGGCTCATGTCCTTCAAGAGGCCCCAAGGAAGTACACTTGCTCAGTCTCACCAGAGAAAGAGGAGCAGGAGGCAGGGTGAAGGAGAGTCTCCTTCAAGGAGCTCCTCCTATTTGCTCACAGTGAGCATGGCCACTAGTAAAGTCTGATTCCTTATCTCAGATATAAGAGGCAAATGATTCCCCAACTTGTATCCTCATAGGGAAGTTCATGAGACTCCATGAGAGAGATCACATGTGAACGTATCTGAAACAAGCAGAAGGCATTGTCCTGGTGAGGGACATGCTGCTGCAGGAGCTGTGGAGCTCAAGCAGTTGCAGTCGTGGTGCCTGGGTCCGGGCCAGTGGGAACTGCCAGTCTAAGACCTCTGGGCTGCTAAACACTTGCCCTCTCCCACAGACTTCACCTCACATTCTCACTGCTACTCCCAAGGGGCCCCAGGAACCCAATCCTCTACTGGTAGGTAGGGCGGTATCCTGAGCTAGATAGGCAGGCCACCTAAGGACACACTTTTGGAAAAATGGGGAAAGAGGTCACAAAACCCAGGTCAGGCTCCACCTCAGCTAGTGACATCTTGTCAGAACCAAGCATGCTCAGAGACTCCTACTCAAGGAAGGGGTGGGAGGGAGGACCACTCTGGGCAGGCAGTCAAGCATCAGAGGCCCCATCTCCCATTTGATCCAGGCACTTCCTCTGGTTAATGAGAAACCAAATAAACAGCCTCTGCCCAAGCTGGCTGTAGGAGCACAGCTGGCTGTACGAGCACCCAGACCAGGCCCAGCCCTGCTCCAGCCCATTCTCCCTTCCCTCCACCCTGCAGGTCCCACAGCTTTCCCTCCCCTCTCCTCCTTGGGTCCCATTTGCCTCAGTCTTCCCTGAAACTTGGCCCATTCACTGGGCTTCCTGCTCTGGATTACTAACCCTTCCCTTCCTTCCTCCTCCTCCTTTCCTCTAGTGTCTTTTTTTAGAGACTAGGCCTCCCAAACCCATAGACTCAAGCGATCCCTGGCCTCAGCCTCCCAAGTAGCTGGGATTACAGGTGCACATCACCATGCCCAGCCCTCTATAGTGCCTTCTTATCCATTTTGAGCTACTGGGATCTCACTTATTCTCCTTTCCTAACCTTGGACTTAGCCACCGCTATAGGGATTTCCCCCAAGGGGGCCACAGATGGCTCCAGGCTGACACAGAAAGGTTCCAGGTCCTGCCAGTACACGTCTCTGCCAGGGGTTGAGGCCAAATGCTCTTTGGGACCCTCATCACCCTCTCTGATTCAAGCAAGTTAAGCCCCAGCCTACGGGTGCTGCTCAGAGCTGCTCTAGGTAGAGGACTTCAACTGCCAGCCAGGAGCCAAGTTCGCTGTGGTAAGGCCCCAGCATGACCTGGCTCTGAAGTCAAAAGGAAGATTCTCCAGGCTAAGAAGCAGGAAACCAGCATGAAGCAGCCTCAGTATCTGGTGGGCTGCAGTGGAGGCCCAGCTCTTGGGAAAATTTCTCTTCACCTTGAGGCATCCAGAGGCAGGGCAGGGCAGGGCAGGGCAGGGCTTGCCAGTAGGCCCATATATAGCTCCAGTCAGATGGCAACAGTACTTGTGGACACAGCCAGCTCACAACGAGAACACCCCTTTCCCCATCAACCCTCTCTAGCTGAGTCTAATGCCAGACTGGGAAGAGGCCTGTGGCCTCTGCAACAGAGGTAATGGGGTGGAGAGGAAAAATGGCTACAGGTGCCAACATAATAGAAAAACTCAGAGGAAGAACAGGAAGGACATGGGGCACTTGAAACATCTTACTCCACTAGGACTACCAACCTATTCTGTCTCAGACCTGCTGAGATCACAGTGGTTTGGCCAAATGAAATATCTCTCTCTCTCTCTCTCTCTCTCTCTCTCTCTCCCCCACTCCCCCTCTCCCTTTCTTAATCATACATTCACACTTCATCCCCCAACATCATGACACCATTTTACACCCATTTCTCCATGTGGTTAATTTTTTTTAGTTCTCATTTTTTTTCTAAGAAAAAAGCAACAAGAAAATAATTCAGAGTTTATACAAAACATCTTTACATTACTTTTTCCAAAAAGACTAGTATTTACACAAATGGCAACAGAAACAAAAACAAGCTGTCCGACTACCACCTGGAAGGGGCTGGCTGTTTGGCTTCCCTCTCCCACCTGGCACTGGGGCAGGCAACTGGCCAGGAGGCAGTGTGGAGGTGGATGATGGAAGGCCCAGCTCCCTTCTTGGCCATGCTGGGAGCGCCTGCAAGCATACTCATGTGCTAGTCTGTTAGCAGCCGCACTGGCAAGGGGCTGGGGTCAAAGTGCACGGCAAGCTGGCCCAGCCAGGGGTGGATTCTTCCTCTTTTCAGGCCCCATTCCAAGATTGGGGGTGAGTAGGAGCTAGGCTGGGGAAGCACCCACCTGGGCTAGAGCCCAGAAAAGGTGCAGGCCACTAAGCCTTATACCCGCTTAGGTCTCTGCCCTGGGCCTCTTTTCCCTGCCAGGCTGAAAGATGCCTAAGATGAGAAGAGAATAGGGTGATGGGGGGTGGGGGAAGGGGAAACTCCCAGCTCTGCAGGGCAAAGAGCCACCTGGGCACCTCACCTTCCTCCACCCCCTATGAGGTCATCTGCCTGCAGCAGCTCTCCTGTTCCCCAGGCAACAGCCAATTAAGACATTAATTACCGTGAGAGTAAGGGAGGCAGGAGATGTCCAAGAATCCCACAAGGAAAAAAATTTTTTTTTGGTGGAAGGGTTGGCAGCCACTACCCCACTGCCAAGATCAACTTTGTAGAAGGAGGGAAGAGTGAGATATCTTGCCCAGTGCCACTCTCATCTTCCCTCATGGGCAAGAAGAGTCCAGGCCATACCCCCAGACACCAAAGAATTTATCACAGAAATGCCATACTATACTTCCTGGCTGGCCATGTCCTGCCCCAGGCCCCTTACAGCAGGCTGAGCCTGACTCAGAAAGCCTAGGCAGGGGCTGCTTTTACATTTTTCCAATTTTCTTCAAAAAATAGATGAAAATGAGTTGACAGCTAAAAAATGAACACAAAAACATTAAAAACAGTGATGACAGTGGACGAGTTGTCCTGGGAAGGAAAGGAGGGTAGGGGTGAGGGTGGACAGGGATGGGGGGGATTATCTCCCCACAGGCTGTCCATCAGCGTCCAACCCTGCCCTCCAAAAAGGGGCACCCCCACAGAGCCCAGAGGCCTGGACAGAGGGGGAAGGCACAAGAGCATGGGGGTAGGGGCACAAACACCCCATCTGAAGCCCAGAAGGCAGGGCAAAGGGAATTATAAAAGCCAAGAAACTACAAAACTAAATACAAAGGTGGGCACAGCTGGCGAGAGAGGTGTGGGGTAGAGAGAAGTGCAGTCCAGACCAACTGTCCCTCAGGGCCCAAGGCCACTGGGCTCTCAGACCTTGTAGTAGATGTTCGCTGGGCTCTGGGGTGGCATCTCCTGGACGATGTAGACAGGGTGCCCGTAGTCCCCACTCACCTTCTCATAGTGGGGGCAGTAGTTGTTTTCTGTAGTCCGCAAGGGGATGATGATGTCACTGGGCTCAGTGCCCGCAGTGCCACTGCCCACTTTGGGACTGGCCAGGGTACTGAGCGAGAGGGCGGGTGCCCGCTGTTGTGTGTGCTTGCGGTGCCGCTTGCGTAGCTTTAGTAGCAGAATAGTCAGAAAGATGATGATGAGTAGGAAGATGACACAGCCTGCACCAACAGCTGCAAACAATGCCACCTTAGAGTTGAAGAAGCTGTCAGGGTCCCCACTGCTGTTGCCCCCACCTGGGCCACTCTTTTCTTCCTGGTTCACAGTTTCTGGAGAAAGGGGAAGGAGGGCAGGGATGGTCAGCTGTGAGTCCCAGCACATGGCCAACCTGGGTCTTGTCCTGCCCATTTTCAGAGACAGGTTCCAAAGGGTAATCAAGCCATGGCTTCTGGCCTCCCAGTGACATCTGTAACTTACCATGTTTGCCATCAGAGTCAAGCCCGCCAGGGGTCTGTGTGGCCATCTTGATGGTGTTGTCGGTCTCCTTGCTGGGTCGGCTGGTGGTCAGTTGCTCGGGTGTCACAGCATTGGGGTCTGCAGTAGGAGATGACACGTGAGGGGGAAGGGTTCTGCCTGTAAACGTGCCTCCATTATCTGGGGTGGGCCAAGAATGGACTGTAGGCCACATCTCAGGTACCGTGACCCTACTACCCCTCCCCTACTCCCGAAACTCACACACCCAGTGGGGAGTGTCTGCTGCAAAGGTCCAACTGGGGCCCTCCAACTGGGCACTCACCTTGCCCAACCTTCATGACAATCTTCATGGTGCGAGTGCGGCACACACCTCCCTCCCGGTTCTCCAGTCCCTCCAAGCTCCCATTGGATGTGGCTGCAGCAAGAGGCCAGAGAAATCAGGGCGAACAGAAAGGTTTGCTGGCATTATCCAGAAACTCTAGTGCTGCCTTAGCCCAGAAGAGCACAACTGGGAGTTGGGGAGCAGCAAGCAGCTCACCTGTCCTTGTGAATCTCCCACAAGGACAGAGGAGCCCAGCCTAGGAAACAGCCCTCCCCCAAGGTCACTGCTCCTCTAGCATGACCAGGTACTTGTCCTTCTTTGTCAATGGACACTGAGATGCATCTTCTCATTGAGTGATGTCACACAGAGGCAAAGTAATTAGAACTGGCCTCATGAAAGGGGCTTCTACCCAGACTGGAAAAAATCCTGTATTGGGGATCAGGAGTCAAATTCTATCCCTAACTTCCTAGGTGACATAGAAAACAAGAAGCCCTTTCACCTCTTGGGGCTTCAGTTTCCCATAAAGAGAAAGGCTGAATGGCTGGTTGGTCCCCAAGGGCTTCACCAACTCTGCTATTCCCAAGAGCTGATCTTAGTTGGGTAAAGAAAAGCAGAGAGTGTCTAGATGTGGAGTCCTCTCCCACAGAGCCAAGGGGAGCTAGCAGTGGGGCCCTTGGTGAATGTTGGGTTGGAAGTCCAAAACCAAGTGAGGACAATCTTCAGAGGGACACAGAGCAGAAAGGGCCTTCCTTATGTTTAGTCTTGTTGCACTAGTTAGAAGTTGTCACAGCTCCACGAGGAATAAGAGAGAAGCACAGATTAGGGCAGGAACTCACAGGTAATGTAGTAATCATGGTGCTTCTTGAACTCCAGGCCCATGTAGTTGGGGCTGAACTCCTGGAACTTGATGGTGAAGCGGATTTCCTGCTCTGGCCGGTTGCAAGTAACCAGCACGTAGGGGTCGAGCACGGTGCTGCAGGCGGCTGCCTGCTCAGGCCGTACCAGATACAGCTTGTAGTACTCGTAGGGTCGCCCTGCTTCTGCTCGGGGGCAGATGATGTCCAGCTTGTCTCCGATCTTTGGGTAGATCACCAGACCCTTCCCACTCAGGAATCTGCCCAGAAAGGGGGAGATGGTGAGCCTCAGAGTTGGGGGTCCCAAACTATTCTGGATCTGGGAGAGTGGACAATGAGGGCTGGGCTGGGCCTGCTGGGCAGAGAGGATGAGAACAGGAATTCTACCCTTTCTTCATGCTTAGGCTGGGGTTGGAAAGACAGAATCACACTACAGCAGGGTGTGGGAGGGGTTGCCCATAGGCAAGACTGTCAGGCTTGGACGGCTTGGCAGAGTGGGGCACCATTAGCTGGAGGAGCCCTTTGTCCTAATGTGGTATTTCTGTAGGGGGTCTAATGTGACTGATGGGCTGGGTATCGGCGATGCCTGAAGGTGGCAGCCTTTCCACCTTCCACATGCATTCCTTTATAGCCATGGTGACTGCCCCTCCTATATATGTGTGTGCACTCACACACACACACATTCACACTCCAAGCCCACACATGCCTTAGTCACCAACCCTGCAGCTCCCAGTCAACGGGCAGGGGAGCTCAACCTGTCTGGTACCCATGCCTTCTTCCCCATCATTGTTAATCTTGGGCATGATGGGGACATAGGGGCAGGTACTACCTCCAGCCCAAGAGTAATGGACACACTTTCTGGCCAGGTGCAGTTCCACAAAGTTTTCCCTGCTTTCCTTTCCCACTGCCTAGTGTCCTACCAGGGCCCCACTCCCATTATGCAAGAGTCTTAATCCCCAAACTTGACGGACCTCACTCCTAAGAACAGATGGAAGGAAGGAAGTACCCAAATAGTGACAACAGATCATGTGTGTTCTAATCCCCCAATATCCACACTGCCTTTGCTCCAGATCCTGAGAAGACAGGGGCACATGTCTTTTGGGGCAGGTCCATCTTATGATCTAGAAGACCAGGCACTGGGGAAGAGCAAAGTGCAGCTGCCTGGGCCACCATTTCCACCAATATGTCCCTGTCTAAGCACACGGGAGAAAGTAGCGCTCTCTCGCCCTATAGTTCTGAGCCTGAGAGGGCTAGAGATGGGAGCTAGGCCCAAAGAAGCAAGACAAGACTCTGGGATCAGACAGTCAGAATGCTTCCTGGTTCTGAAAGCCTGGATGAGCTGCTGAATCTCCCTGAGTTCAGTCCCCTCACTATATCAACTGGGGGTGGAAAGATCTCGCTTGACCTCCTCTACCCCCAGAATTGTGGTGGGAAGATACAATGGCACATAGAGAGTACCTAACACATAGTAGGTGCTCAACATATTTGACTCCTGCTTAGAAAAAGACTAGTATACCAAGAGGGAGTATCCCAGATACTATCCCCAAGTCCCAGAGAGCCCAGTCTTGTTTCCTGGGGAGCAGGGAGGGGGTAGGATAGGAAACAGAAGACATGTCCCCACCCAAGGACTTTACAATCTGTCTGGTATGGGTCAGGAAAGTAAATGACTTGTGCTTTGGTGTGGTTCTAACAGCAAGGGGGAGGTGGTGAGAAGAAGCAGATGGCTTATCTGCTAGTTGGTCTGAGATGGGTGCACAGAAGTGGGGAGAGGCAAGTGGGGCCTTGGTGAGTATGGATAAGTAGGCACAGAGCAAAAGAGCACGGAGTGTCTATAACAGCTCAATCGGGAGCTGGCAGAAAGGCCTCATGGGTTTCATCTCATGGGAGACAGTCCTTCCAGTAGGAAGGAATGAAGGGTTGAAGACTGTGCTTCAAGCGAATGAAGCATGCTTATACTTCCAGATGGTCCATTCCATTGTGAGGATCACAAACCATGAGAGCCTACTGGGAGTCTAGTGTCCTCACTCCAGGAAGGGAAATGATATCCAAGGAGGAGAACAGGGGAATAGCACCAAGCAGATGAAGAAAAGCAGCCATTCCTCTGTGTTGAGTGAAGTTCCATTCAAGCTGTCATCTGCCATTTTTCTGTGCAGGTAGGTAAAAGTCAGAATGTATGTGGATCTACTCTTGGTATCTGACTTTACTGCAATCCAGAGTGCCAGGCTTAAGGGTGGAATGCAGCCCACAGAAAGCACTTGAGAGAAAGGGAAAGCATCTGTTCCATGTACCACAAAATGTTGAAAAGTTTCATCAACCTCTATAATTCTGAAGCCATTTTCACTCTCCAATCTTCACACACTGAGAGCCACGGGGTCCAGTTCTTTCATGTGAGGGATAGTGACAAGAGGAATGTTACCATTGAAGATAAGTGCCCAAAGTCACCTTGAGGAGCCTAAACACACCAAGGATGTATGTGTAAAACTCTAGGGGTTTTTGAGGACTGGCTGAGTCCTTGTTCCACTGAACCTCAACAGAACTCTATCTGGGGGTTAGAGCAGGTTTAGAAGGCATGAAAAGATGTACAGACCAGCTTACCTGTCTAAGCACTAAACACTGGCTTATGCTTAGAGAGGCCAGTTTGGTCTGGGGACAGTTCCCATCACCACTTAGGCTCTGGAGCACCATAATTGGAACACAAGGTATCTAGCTACTCAGGGCTCTACCTTGAACCCAGAGACAAGGAAGAAACAGATGTCTACATAGGTGGGGGAGGGAGAAGGAAAAGGACTATTGCCCCTAACACCTCTCAGATTCTCTTCAACCTCAATGAACAGACTTCATAAATATTCATTCATTTTATTTGCATAGCAGCTGGCAGAGGAAAATTCACCTTGCCCTAAAGTGCAGGAGAAGAGGCTGATAAGCCCTGTCTTCCCTGATCTCTCATAATGGTGCCTTCTAAGCATCTTCCCCACCACTGGGACAACTGCTTCTTGACCTGTGAAATGCCCAAGAAAGTGGCAAAGGGCCACAAGGCATGAGTATGGAAGTCAGTGAGAGAGAAGCCCCAAGTCAGCTACAACACTAGTCATACTGTGCAGGGGGGGGTACCCTGTAGGTCTTCCCTCTTAGTTACCAGGCTAAGAGAAGGGGGAGGAGGGGAAGAGAGACAGATTATACCCAAGTGAAAATTTTTATCCCCCACTTTTCAAAATCTACTACTCCCCTCATTATCAAGCCAAGTTTTTCTGCCTGGGGCCACCACCAGACAAAGCCCTTTTCCCCTTTTCTGGAAAGAAAGGTCATTGACATGGCCCAGCAGGAAGCCTGAAGCAGGTCACCATGGTAACCCCTGAGGCTGTTCCCTCCTTAAGCCACTGATAACTCTGAGAACCCAGGAAACACCCTAGGTATTAAAAGGACACAGGGAAGGCAGCCCTAGCATTCTGGCTCCCTTCCTGTCTTAGGGTGGAGCCTCTCCCTTCTACCCTAGCCCTGGTCTTCTCTGCAGCTCTCCTACTGAATTCAGAGGTATCCCTGCAAAGAATATGAAGATAGAAGAAACCTGAAGGGGTAGACCAGTAGCTTTCAAGGCCCCGGTCTAGTGGGAGACCAAATGCCCCTCTGCTTCTTTTGTTCCAGCTGAGCTGTTCTCCAGTCATGTATACACAGTCTACAGCAGGGACAGCTTGCTGTCCCACCAGGTCTATACTTTTTTCCTCTCAACCTTATCTCAGGCTCTAGAAACTTGTGGCCATAGGGAGAGTCTGGTCCCAGACCATGCCAGTTCAAGTTTAGTAGAAGACTAGTCAGTCACAGTCTTGAATCAGTGTCCCTGGCATTGCTCCACCTGCACCCCCAGGGTGGCAGGAGCAGTGGAGGGCAGACCCTGAGCTGGAGCTCAAGTCTGCTCTCATCCCAGCAAGGGTGGGGAGCCCCCAAATTAAAGGCTCCTCTTTCACTTCCCCAGTTCCACCCAGCCCTTGAGGCAGCAGGAGCAGGCCTGGCATGTCCCAGCAGTGCCCGCCCAGGTGTGGGTGGGCAGGAACAGCAGCTGGAGCCTGGCACTTACACAGCACTGTCAGAGGCAGGGAAGCCAGGAGAGTCCCAGAGGAAGTCACCCTCCCCACTTAACAGTTGGCTGCCTCTAGTTCAGGTCACCAGAGAGGAATGCCCTCAGAGGGCAGGCCTCAATTTGGGTAGACCTCACAAAGTGAAATGAGGAAGTGAGAGCACCCTCATCCTACAAAGGTGGGGCCTAAGTCACAAGGACAAAAGCACACACACCTATGAGATGAGTGGGGCAGTTGGGGGCAGGGAGTCAGATGTTCTTTCCAAAGCCTACTTTGAATTCCCAACTCTCCTAGATTCCAAGGCAGAAGAATGGCATCTAGCACAACTCTTTCTGCTTTGCACTGACTGACCTTTGATAAATCCTTTCCCTTCGCTAGGTGTCCATCCTCCACATCTGGAAAATGGGGGCCATTTCTTCCCAGGGCTGCTGGGAACACCTAGTGAGTTCAGATCTGAGGGTGTTCTCTATGCAACCAGGTACTGCCCCGACTCTGGGCATGACACACAGCACCATGGAGAAGTTCTTTCATATTATGCTCCTGGCTGTTGGCACCCCCACCCAAAACCACTACACATTGAAACATCCCTGAGGGGTTGCTGTGATACACAGTCTAAGACACCCAGAATGTGGTTCATAAGATTGTCTACCTCAGCTCCCCCCTTCCCCAAACCTATTTCTACGGCAACTAGCAGCCTCCTGATTGACCCACCCTCTCTATAGTCCCAATCCCCAGAAAATAGTGATGCACAGTAGTATCTTGGGTCCACCCATTCCCATCCAGTCCAGCTGGGGAGGTAGTGGAAAATCTGGTGATGGTAGAAAGGGGACCCTTGATTCGGCCTTCATCCCAGCCTCCAGGGCCCTTCTGGCCCTGGTCGGGCTGCCTCTGATGGGGGCAGAGAGGCAGGGGAACAGGAGCTGCTGGGTTCCCAGCTTTCAGACCCCCAGCCAATCAGCCACAGTTAGAAGAGGTCAGGACCCTAGCCACCATGAGAAAGGGGCCCCCTGAGCTGGCCTCCCCCAGGACTGTGAGCTGGAACAGCTGTGAGGGGGCTGGGGTCAACACTTTGGCTAGTAGCAGGCAAGCATGGGTTGGGGTCTGCAGCTGCCCCCACCCAAGCTGGATAGAGTCAAGGGTCCTGGATAACAAGCTGACCACCACTATCCCCCCACCCCCTCAGAGGAAAGGTGTAATATGATCTCAGGCATATTCCCATTCCCTGGAGGTGGAGGAACCTCAGTGAGGGGCAGTCAGATGGGACTGAGAGACTGAACTGTAGCAGCTGGACTTGGCTGAGAGGACTCAAGTGTAAGGCTTGCCGGCTGCCCCAAACTCTCAGGGGAAAGGCTGGGCAAAGGAGCCACCCAGGGACCTTTATTCACAGACTCCCACCCACCCAAGTGCACTCCTGGACACTGTGGTTCCTACCAAGCTGGAGTGGAACCTTCCCAGCTTGCGCTCACAGGGTAGGTCTGACAAGAGGGTACAAGGAGACAGAGGCCCTCACCACCTAGGCACTGCTACCCTGGAAGGCCCTGCATTAGTTCAGGAAAGGATGGAAATCGTAAGCTGGCCCTCTGGCTCCACTCTCCCACTCAAGAACAGGGCTGCACCCTGGATTCTGGAAATACCACCCCCATCCCAACCCCCACCTCTGAGAGCTCACTTTTATTTTGATTTTTTCCCAAGGAGGAAGCAATTAAGCATGGTTTTAGGCACTGGGAGATTTGGGGGGGGGGGGTTACCAGCTCCTGACAGGGCTGAGAAGAGAGACCAAAAGCCTGGGAGGAGAGGGGAGGGAAGAGAGAAAATGAGCCTGTGAGGGAGAGCACCAGCATGTGCGAGAAACAAAAGGACTTCAGAAAAAGAGGCAGAGAGTGACTAAGAGTGAGAGAGTGTGTGAGAAAGAGGGAGAACAGGCAAGTTCAAATGGAGAGGGGAGGTGAGCGAGGCTCACAGAGGGTATGGAAGGGCAACAAGGGTCTGAGAGGGAGAATTCCTGGCAGCCTGTGAAGGAGAGAGGGCAGAAAAGGCAGTTTATTCAACAGAAGAGACAGTTTATTTGAAAGGTTGTGGCAGCCCTGAGGGTTGGGAGCGGTGGCAGAGGCAACCCCCAGAGCACAAGTCCAGCTGAGCTAAGGGCAGTGCCTTCCTTGAGTCCTTCTGCCCCCTGCCCCCAATACATGATTGGTGGCTGAATTCCAGGTAGAGAGGTGAGGGGGAAGAAGTGGTGCAGTGACTTTAGTTCAATCCTCCACCATTCCCAAGATCTGCTCAATCATAGAATGGAATTTGTGTAGGTCCTACTGAGTCTTCAGCCAATCTCCCTCACAGGCTTCTCACCCCCACACCAGAATGACTGCTCTCAGCTTGAAGTGGATGGTGGGGGGAGGGGTAGATCTCAAAAAACTGTAAACTGGTCCAGAGCACTAAAGGCTCACAACACAAAAAGGGGGAAGCTCAGACAGATCTTGTTTCTCCCAGCTTCCCCCCCCTCCCAACTCTGCAGGAGGGCTCCTTTCCAGCTGTGGAGCTGCCTGCTATCTCTGGTTAGAGACTTACAAGAGCAATTAGGTCACTCCCATGAGCCCCTATGATGGGCTACCCCAGGCGATTTCAGCTCTCCTGGCTCAAGATAGAGCATTTCCAATCTCCACCCTCAGGGGGTAGAGGGGTGTGGGGCAGGAGGACTGGGCAACTTCAAATCCTTTCCCCAAGGGCTGAAAGCTCAAGGCTCCCAGACCATTTGGAGTCCATGCTGTTAGCAACTCACTGAGTTTACCCTTCTGGGTAAGGGAGAAATTCTTGCTAATTCCCTTTCATGTACAGAGATTGTTTCCTCTACCCTTATCCTCCTTTAGCCATTCCACCCAACCAGTAAATAGGACTATACCTTAACCCAAGGTGAAAACTAAAGCAGCTGCTGTCTCCCTCTCCCAGGCTGAGAGTAGCACTGTCCCTAGAATCCAAGAGGCCAAGACAGGAACTGGGGAAGTTAGCAGGGAACCCAGCAAGAGTGGACAGAAAGAGATCCCAGATACAGGACATGGAAAACATGTACAGGACAAGGACAAGGCCTCATTTCCCACTTAGTGGAGGTGCCTGCACATTGCCAGGACCTCCAGAAAACAGAGAGAAGAGCAATTTCTGACCCTGAGTTCCAACGTGAGTTCTAATGTCAAAAAAGGAAAAGGTCCGGAGATAACCACAACAGCCCAACCCCAGTAAGGGCTCATGAAGAGCCCAGAAACCAGAGTCACTGCCCTAAAAGGTGTGTGTTGTTTTGTTTTGTTGGGGAGAGAAAAAGAAAGGATCTTCTCTATATAGCTGCCTCCCCAGCCTCTAGGGAAAAACTAAACACAGACACCCTATCTGAGGTGGGGGCCACTGGGACCCATCTGGACAGGAATCCTTTGCTCCCCACCCACCTCCTTAGCAGCCACTCCACCCAGGCAGGCCCTCCAAGGTCTGTCACTGGCTCCATTGGACCCCCGACAGGCTCTGATTTGAAACACCACCCTCAACCCCTCTCCCACCTCGCCCCTCTCTACCCGCTTTTGTGAGCCTGGGAGCAGCAGTGCCCGCCCTTCCACGACCTCGGCAGGGGAAAAGGGGGGGGGCTAGAATAGAAGGCAAAGCAAAAAGCTAGGAAGGCAAATAAGGAATAAAGAGAAATGGAAATGGGAGAAGCCCAAATGAGGATACAGGAGATGCCACCTTCCCCAAGTGCGGGGTCCAGAGCCGTTCCCTTCTCAGCTAAAGAAATGAGGAACCTGTGTTCCCGCATAGTGGCCCCTCCCAGGTCAAATTCGCCCCCCCCCCAGTGGTTCTTGGGGGAAAACTGCCACGTTCCCAGGGGCCCCAAAGGGGGCTGCGTTCTCTTCTCCACCCAGCTCTCCGGTGCTCTCTCAGTGACCGGACTCCCAGTTTTGCTGACCATCTCGACTTGATCCCGGACATTCGGGGAGAGGGCCGGGGAGCCGAAAGGTCACCACCCAGTTAAGTGTCCCCTGCCCGCCCGCAGAAAATACACTCGAAAAAAAGAGACAAAATGGGGTGCCGCTCCTCCTCCCAAACACCTCCCCACACGCATAGCACACAGCCTCACCCCAGATTAGTGCCTCCCACCTCAGGGACCAGAGCAGAGAAGTTACTCACTTGGGGTTGAGGGAGCTCCAGGACACCGGCTCCAGGTTCTTGGCCAGCGGCGTGGCGAGCCGGCACAGCGCCAACACGACCATCGCCACAAGCCACTTGCTGAGCCAACGTTGCCCAGGCCGGGCCATCTTCTTGGGGGCTGGTTGCACTTCGGGATCCTCTGGGGCCTCTTCAGCAAAGCTCTCCTCGCCTTCCCGTGCCGCGCTGCGCTCCTACCCACTCAAGCGCCCATCTTCGGTCACCAGCCTTGAAGTACTCCGCTCCCGCCGTCTTCGGCGTCGCTCTTCTGAACCCGGCCGGCCAGGAGGACTCACTGGGAAGCCGCCCTCAAGCCGGGCATTGGCTGCGGCCTCCGAGAGCTCGTTCCTCTGATCTCTCCGCCGCACAAGGCGCGACTGGGGTTCCGCGCCACCCGGTGATCCCGCCCGGTTTCTCTCGGCTACCCGGGATTGTTCGGTACTGCGTGTCCTCTCTCCGTCAGGGACTCCCCACTGAGGACTCGGTGTCTGCCGGCCGTCCCGGATCGGGACCCCTGGGAAGAAGTGGGAATCTCCCCACAACTCGTGCTCGCTCCGGGGGCTCCCCTCTGGGTCGCCCAGAGGCGGGTTCCGTTCCTCCAGGCCACA
>PVHY01021896.1:0-23206 GCA_004024945.1 Uropsilus gracilis
CACCTAGTCTCAAAAAAAAAAAAAAAGGTCTGTGGACCAAAAAAAATCATTTCCAACCCAAACTGAACCACATTGAGAAGTCCAGACCCAATTAATCTAACAGTCAATACTGTGATACAATCCTTATCAGAGAATTCTTCTGCCAGTGACCTGCAGTTTATTTCTTTGTGTGACGACCCCAGCCCAGAACTCCAACCCTCTGGAGCCCACCCACCAGGCTCCCAACTGGTGGATTTAGTTCAAGGTTCTCCAAGTATGTATCACTGTCCAACTCACATACTATGCTAAGAACCGTGGGCTATTATGTTGATTTATACAGAATGGCTCACAGCAGAAATGCATATTCTCTGGGCCATTCTTCAAGTGCATGTTCAAAAAGCATCATATTTAGAAGAAGGTTAATGCGTGGTGTCCATTCTTCCTGACAGGATACATGCCAACAGGAGCCCATTAAATACTCAAATATCACCTTCTGATAAAGCCTCCATGCTCCGTTGTTTTCATTGATATTGAAAGCCCAACTCTTCCCCATGGGGAGAAGAACGGAGAATGTGGACACAGCTCCCATAGTGGAGAAGTAAGCTTTCTCTGCACAGAGACCCTCATCATCCATCAATGGTGACAACTCTCTTCCACAATCAAAAACAATGTAAAAACTCGGAACCACAGAATTGCCATTAATAAAACCCTGTAAAACTGGTCCAGGAGATCTTCTAGGTGCTGATCTCTGGCACAATCACAACTCAAGACTCTGTTTCGCTTTTACTCTCTCACTGCAGCTTAACAATCCAGCCTCCACCAACCCTCCAACCTTCAGTGTTCAAAAATGGGTTTGGATGAGCCTTAGCTAGCATCCTTTTGAAATTAAAGCTCCAAACAGCATAGCTTTTATTGGAATAATCCACAGACAGGGGCACACATCCTCCATTCTAAGACTCTCACTGTTTCCATGTTTTTACATTTCTAAAGTCTAGATGCATAAGAACAGATGAATTTAATAGGAGTATTTCTTTGCTCCCTGAAAATTTGTTACTAGATTAAAGGCATATCTTCCAAGGGATGGTGTATTAGAATTTAGAAAGCATGATACTGCAAACAGAAATTTTCAAGCCACTGAATCATGTGTTTTCACTGTCAGCTTCTTGCCTTTATGTGCCAACACAAATCAAATAAGAAGAATTAGCCTAGCTTTATATTGGTGTTCCAAACTCATCATTTGCAAAGCACTCCAAGTAGTAACAGCACTCCCTCCTAAACACTGGGCAAAGCGACATATTCTGTTTGATAGGCATTTCTATAACCACCAGACTGCCCAGCACTCATGACTATTTGGTTTAGTCCTAGCCAAATAATAGTTTTTATTTTTTTCACTTTACTGATTTAAAAAAAAAAAAAATACTGGGAGATTAGGGCCTTTCCACGCTGTGCAGCAAGGAAACAGCTAGTCAGTATGCAAGCCAGAGTCTGTCCTTCTCCAAAGTCAGCTCTCTTAACTAATAAGCAACCTGACCCTCCCGTTCAGAAGCCACAGCTCGTCCATCCTTTATGGGAGACACACACTACATTACCAATACTTGACACAGCCGCACTATTACAGAGGATCAAACATTGTGTGAGCTGGGTAAGTTTGGAGGTAGGCCATACTTACCCCCAATGCACTAGACAAAAAAAACCAATACTCTCCCAAATAGGTGCCTTCAGGTTAGAAAGATAACCAAAAAGAAAGTCCTGTATTTTGCACACCATGAGTAATAGGGACAAAGTCTCCACCCCTAAGAAAGGATGTGGCCTGTACTCAGCATTCAGATGCCCAAACTATTCACACTGGACTCCTGAGTGGCTGCGGCCCTGGAGCTCGTGCTCTTGCTGGCCCCGTCTCTAGCTTGCAGTTCACTGAGAGGCAGCTCGGGGAAGCTACTAGATTGCATATTTCTGTCTGCAGCATGGGATGATGATGGCACTGTTCACTCAGCCACAAGTCCAGTCACACGTGTAGAGGTGTGAAGGCAGGTTACTGCTTAGGTCATCAGGCAGGTGGGGTAACCATGTCACAACAAGTCTTATGGCAGGGTCCACTCTAACAAAGCCAGCAAGACCCTGATGCTTCAGCTGTGAGGGGCAGGCCTCCCTAGCAAGGGAAAGAAATTTCACTTTAAGGAATGACAAACTATTTTCCCAGGCTCTCGGCTGCTTCATTAATGCTTGCCTTATTTGGGGAAAAAGAAAAACTGGCCGGAGCATCCGTGGTGATTTTATATGCCGTGACCTGGCAATGTTTTGGAACAAAAAACAACTTTTGCACTAGGGTACTTACGGCATCATTATCGCATTTTCCAAGTTGGGCTGCTGTGCTGCCAGGGAGAGGAGGAAAGGGCTGGGGAACAGTAGTACCTTCACCAGCGGCAGGGCTGAAACAAGGGGCTTTTAGAATAAATCTTGGTCCATGTGCACGTTTATGGCAAAATAACCCACGTGCATTTAACTTATAAAAGTGTTACAGGTAGGCATACTTATGTAATTTATTTAATGTTCTTTAACATCCATGCTTACTTGGGTTTCATACAATTTATTAAGTTTTCAGTCTGGCCTGCAGAAATGGGAAAAATAAAAGCAGATGTGAAAGTACTACCCCCATTGAAATGTTCACCAAACTCCTGCAGAGCCTGGAAGCAGCAAGGAAACACAGTGGCCACCATTCAGTCCTGCCCTGGCCAGGTCCCCCTCTTCCACCCAGGGGAGGCCTGTCCCTGCCAGAGGCCAGAGTCTCTGCAGCTCACATGAGTTGAAGACTTCTTTCAAGCGAGAACAGTTGATGCCTGAGTAGAAGCCCAGTAGAGACCCCCAAGGGGATGAACCTCAGTTGGGAGGAGCAAGATGGCAGAGGCCAAGAGCCCCCAGTCAGACCTGGACAGGCTCTCCCAGAAACGCTGAACTCACCCCTCATCTCTCCCCAGAGCTCCCTACACTTACCTATTTCAGGAAGCTCTGGGACCTGCCTGGATCACACATAATTCACACCCCCCCCCAATAAATACCTACAACAGGAACACACTTCCATGATGAGCATGGACGCATGCACGTGCTTGTGCACGGGTGTGTGCGCAGGCACGCGCAGGCAGGCAGGCAGACACACAGACACACACACAGAGACACACAGACACACACACTTGTGCTCCATCAGATCTTCCTTCCCTGTGCTTGGCCCTTCAGTTTAGTATTTACCAAATCTCTTGGCATGCTGCCCTTTTTGCTAAATAAAAACTCTTTCATGGCTCTTTTCTTGGCTCCTTCTTTCCTCCAGCTTCTGCTTCCTTAGGAGAGGCTCAGAATCAGCCAATGGAGGAGTCTTAAGAGAAGGAAGCCAGGAGAGAGAGGACAAGGTTTGATGCCACAGCTTCAGATATCAGCATCAAAATAATGTCACCTCTGATGTCGCTGCCTTTCCATCACAGAGCCCAGGTGCCCTCAGCTCCCTCAACATCCATCTCCTCCTTTCTCAGCCCCTCCCTCCCTCTAGTCAGAGCTGTGCCTTATCACAGGGCCGTCTCAGTCCACTCACCCAAACACACGGTGCTAGTAAATGCTTCTGTTTAAGGTGCTTTGTTGTTTAAGAAACAAGGAAACCAGGAGTAACTTTTTTGGCCCAACAGAAAAAGCAGCAAAGAGTTTGTCCTGGAGGCCCGAAGCCAATGACTGTCAAGAAGGGAAGTTTATTAGTAAGTTACGAGCGTTTTATCACAGAGACTGTCTCTCTCTTTCTCTTAGGTCAGATTTACATCTCCCAGTACTACCACCCTACGGACAGAAGACACACCCTGGGAGAACGGAGACTTATGAGCTTAGAGCTATTTTTTTTTTTAAAGACAGGCTTAGAAGGCACCTACAGAGAGCTGACCGAGTAGCTTCTCCATGAGAACAGGAGTTTATCTGTGACCACTGTGAAATGCAGGAGAGAAGGGATTGAAATTCTACATTCCCAGGTCAGGCCGGTATACCGCTTTCTCTGAAGTGGAATGAGAGATTTTACGCACAAACCCCACCTCCCCAAATTATTCTCATCTATGTGTATCTATAAACATACTCATTGCTTCTGTCTCCCCCACTGTCACTAACTAGGGAAAGGCATCACCCAATTTATAATTCCACCCCTGGTAGTAAGGAGCACTGACCGGGACCTTCATTCATTTAGGAAGCTGCAGGCCCACAACCCAGGGGAATAATGCCCTCCACCAAGCCTTGGTCTCCAGGTTCTGGTTCAACTCCTTTCCCAGCTAACAGGACTTAGAAACCATGAAAGCACCGGAAGGGCCCTCCGTTGGGGTTCAGTTTTTACCTAAATGACAGTACCTGAATAACTACCCCATTAAAGACTAAACTCTCCCTTAGCTGTTATCTGCGTAGACCCTCCCTTGCCACCCACACACACACCCCTCCAACGGGGGGGGGGGGGGGGGACGACGACGACGACGACGACAGCCACCCAGGAAAGAAGTGACCAAAGAAACCCCTTACATCAAGAATGCTCCAAAGGCTAGTGCCACCCCCCCCCCCCCCACACACACACACACACTCTGGAGTGTTGGGAAATGTAGCGTGGCCCATCTCTCATGGCTTCACTAACATTGTGCTTCTCAAACTGAGGGCTTTGTGAGTCAGGGAGAACTCAAGAGAAGTGAGAAACCAAGTGACACTGAGCAGCTTCCGCTGTGGGAGTGAGGACAAAGGTGAGGCAGAGAACACTGTGTTCAGCCCTGACACTCAGCAGCGGAGGGAGCAAGCAAGGACCCACTGCATGGCTTCTTCCCAGTCCTCTTCACAGACCTCTGCTGCACAGTACGTCTACACTGCTTCAGCCAGGGTGTCCATCTACACCACTCTCCATGGCCAACCCCCACTCCAGGAAAAGCTTAGCGAGAGCAACCGCCCAGGCCTTTGTTCACAAGACGAGCAGATGCAGAGAGACCATGCTTGCCCCTTTCCTCCTATTTCTCCATGTCAAGCCTCTGAAGCTCTCTTCACTTCTAAGTCACCAAAGAGCTTCTTTCAGTAACACCTTCTAGCTCCTGAGCAGGAACAGACTGAATATACTGCCACTGTCGAGAGGGCAGGCACGGCCCCACTTTTAACTCTCAACCTGCCAGTGCAGAGCCAGCCAGCTGACTGGGAATTCCCTTTGTCAAGAGAAAGATCAGAGCGTGAACTGTGTGGTTCCCGGGGAGAATCAATAACCATCAGAGGGGAAAAAGGAGAAGAAGCAGGTACTTAATTCACTGCCCTTTCATCTCAATGGAAGAGCACATTTCACAGGTGACACAGCCCCCCCCCCCCCTTCCTCCAGAGCCTTGTCCAAGTAAGACCCCAGGAAGTGCTCAAGGTTTGGACGCTCTTGCATGAATACCTGCGAGAGTGACTCCCATTCATCTGTACCCAGACACGGGGGGAAACGGAGCGTGGATTTCCCAAGTCGTGGCAGAGGTTAATCCCTCCTGTTGGCAGAGCTCGAGTCTTTCCCTGAAATGAGGAAAATGTGCCTGGAAAGCAGCAGCTTCTCTCCTGAGTACCTGGGTGAACAAGGAGCAAGCTGCCCCAGACACTGGGCCTTGGCACACACCTGACCGCAGGGGCAGAGAGGAGTGCTGGAGTAGGTCAGGTCTTGTGAAATGACCAAGGAAACAGCCCACCCCTATTCCTCACCAGCAATAGGGGCTCATGCCAGCCAACACCCCCAAATTCCCTGGTAAGCTCCTGAAAGAAACCATGAGCCTGATTTACCTGAAGGGCATGTGGGGACATAGGAAGGCAAAAGCAGGGGGGAAGTGGGGGCCCCCTGAATAAACACAACACTGGATAACGGGTACCCCCCACCCCTAGGGCTTCCTGATTCTGTGAGGCAACCAAAGAGCATTGACTGGGACACCCTTCTCTAAGACCTCAGAGGTCCCCAAAAGCACAGTGTGAGATCTCACCAAGATAGGACTCTGAAAGGTCCCTGGGAAGCCACGGCTCTCCAGGGCAGCACGCTCGGTCAGCCACATTCACGCCCTCCTGGTGACCAGAGCAGCAACGTGCCTGGGGGCTCACCTCCTCCCCAATCCCCGCCCCCCCCAGGTATTTCAGGCACCCCACCATCACACGATGTACCAACTTATGCTTCCGCATCTAGAAACACAGTCTTCTGGGAAAAACATGCTCTTTTCGGTGTGGCTGGGGAGTTTTGCCACAGCCTGTAATTTTGGCTAAGGACGCGATTTCCTGTCTGACAGGAAGCAGGAGCCGAGCTGGCTGGAGCTGCTGCAAACCTCTGCCTTAAAAAGTTAAAAGGGGGAGAAAGACAACCACTTCCACTTATCAGGAAGCCAGAATCCCAGTCTTCCAAGAACACCAACCTCTCCCCTGACCCCTATTTATTAAAACAAGTTTATCTAACAAACAACCCCAGTGCATTCTGTCCTGAAAATGTAGGCTCCTTTCTGCTTTTGTAACAACACAGTCCTTTTAAAGCTTCTGAGGACATAATTACCAGTGGAGGTTTGAACTTTGCCCAGATAAAGGCTGATACAAGCGGGCATTGCTGTTTGTTTCCCTAATCAACTAAATTCAAGTGTGAATAGAATTCTGGACTTTCCTTGTGCTAGCTCCCTCTCCAAGATAGAGTTGCCTTTCCCTTTTTCTTTATCACCACCTATATTTTCTGTGGGTAATAGGCTAGGTTGTTTGTTTTTTTCCTTCACAATTCCAACCACATGATTTTGATTCCGTGAAGACATTTTTAAGAGGAGCAAACACTAAACAGGATATCAGCTGAAAACTAAACTTTAAATTGTTATCAGAAATCCTGCTTCCTTCCCTAACCCCACTGTCATGTCCTAACCACTAGGGAAATGATCTTTAAAAACGGACTATCTGCAGTTAGGATTCAAATTTTAAAAGACACAGACACTCTTCTCTCCCTTCACCCCCACCCCTCAATACCCCTGTCCTCCCCCCACCAAATAAAAACACTAATCTGGGGTTAACTGGCAGATAATTAAGCAGAAACACATCTGCTCTTTCGCTATCACATACTGACATACGTGTCATTTCTGAATAAAAATGCAATTTTCTGTCTTTATTTTCCTTCTCAAAATTAGTTCGCAGCCAGCCATGGGCAGTAAACAGTTAATATTCCACTCTCCCCTGCTGCCTTGAAAACCAAGGAAACAATTGAGACACTGTCCAGTGAACAAGACTCCCGGGGACTGACATTTTTGTTTATGTCCCAGTTCTCAGCCTGTCCATCCCACTAGGCTGCCTGACCCGAACCAATACGGTCAGCTGTGAGCTGGAAGGGCTCGCTTCATTTATTTTATTAAAGCTTTGGTGTCTGTTTTTGATTCAAACTCCAAACCTCACCACCACTCCCACCCCCCCACCCCCCCAAGCTCCCTTCCCCAGAAAGTTGCCTCCTAACTCAGAGACTGTGTTGCAATTCCTTCTGGGGACAAGTTGCCAAGAAAAGTAACAAAATATTTTTGAATACCAATGTTTGCATGATTTGGCCAAAAAGGGTAGGGTGGGGGCAGGGGGCGGGGAACCTGAGCAAGTTGCCCAGCCTTGAAAGTCTCATGTTTTTATGGAGTCTTGAAAACATTTCGCTGAAAAGTGTCCACAGGAGCCGGTACCTGACACCCACATTCCTGTGCTCAGGAAACACCGGGAAATCCAGAGATACCTCTGAAAACACAAACTTCAGGTTCTAACCCAAAGGGTTCATCAACATTTTCTTCCCAATGAATACCTCTGTCTCACCTCACCGCTTGAATTCCAGCCCTCTCCCACTTCCCCAGTCCTCTCCATCTCCCCCACAGCAACCCCTTTTTGTGGAAAGTGGGCAAGTAGAGCAGTTTGCAGCCATGATATTTTGGGGCCCTGCTCCTGGCACTTTATCTCCATGAAAGCACACACATCAGTGAGCCCCGTTTCCTGCTGGGGGAGTGGTCATGTACCAAATCACACAGTGGTCAGCCTTGATAGAATCCAACAGCATATGGCCTTTGTGCAGACTTAAGTGGGGAATAAAGCTCTCCCGCTGCTTCACATCCAGTCCTGTCACTGTGGCCTGGAGATCTTCCCAGTGACTCAAAGCCATCTCTCCACATTAAGGTACACACACACACCCCACCCCTGGCCAAACACACACACAGTCCCAGACCCCAAACCTTTAACGTTCACCAGAACAGAACCCTTGTTGAGTTGAATGCCCCATGAACCCAACTTCCCTGCCTCAGTGTCCCTGGGTGGCTCAAACTAGAGACACAGGCCCCTTCTCTACACAAGCCAACCACTAAGGAGGATGGCACTGTGCTACTGGGTCCCCAGTATCACCAACAGAAAGAAGCCTTGGATTCTTGAGGATTCCACCCAAACTCAACACATAAAACCAGATTTTTGAAATGGACATCTATCTCTTTTCCCTCTCACTCTCTCTTACAAACAGCATTTGGTTACCTGTTGCCAACTCTTTGTTTAGAATTGAGGACTCCCACCCTCTTTTCATCTCTATGCTAAAGGGCCTCTTCAGACCCTTTCAAAGTATCCTCAGCCTCACAAGCTCAGGGTATCAGACACTGAAGTTAATAGTGATACTTTCATGGCATATTTGAATGTAAGTGGCCATTCTCTCCCTTGTCCTAAAAGAAAGCCCTGTTGGGCAGTGAGGCATAAGGTATTAGGAGACAAGGTTGGCAGGCAGGATCTCTCAGGACCAAAGGTAAGACTGTAAATATTTACAGCCACCATGTTCTTACCTTTTTAAAGCCCTAATGGGCCAGTGTAGATCAGAGGTAAAGCATTAACTCCTTCCTACCAGAAGCTTTCCTTTGCCCTGCTAAGTGAGCATCACACCTCATACCCCACCGTTTATATTTCAACTTGGATGTGTCTGCTCAGGCATACCTCCTGGTCACTCTACCACAAGCAGCTCCCAAGTCCAAGGCCCTTCTGTCCTATTTTATCTCCTCTACAATCCCAGGCACCATCTGGAATGACCACATCCATTATTCAGCTGGCAGGCAAGCGCAAGAAGAGTGACAAGGAGAGTGAAGAAGAGGCTTGGTGACTGACCAACCTAATGCTACAGAGGTCAGACTTTCCAGCAAGGAAGAAGCCACTTCCTTTCTGTGACTTCACTTCCCACGTCTGTAAAATGGGAACAAAAGTAATACTCTCCACGTGGTTCAAAGACTCAGCAGTAGGTGCAGAGACTAGCACTTACTAGGAGTCATCAAAATATTGTTCACCACTTTCGTTATTTTCTATCTTTCCACATTGTTTACTGGTTGAGTCACTACCCTCCCTTATCCCATCCCCCAGAACAAGCTCCAGAAGAGTACGAGTAGTTTCTTGCCCATTGACACATTCCCAGTTGTCTCCGGACAATCGTGAAGTGTTTCTTGGAGAGTAGGAGAGAGAAAGGAGAGAAGAGGGAGGAGGGTCCAGTCTGAGCAGTTAGTGATCACTCTGAGCGGTCGTCACCTACTCAGAGAAACTTCCCTCAATATCAGGGGCAAAGAGAAATAAAAACTCTTCTTTGGTATGAAGTCTGTGGTCTCCAGACATCCCACGGCTGGGTAACAATTAAGGCCTGACCTCCTTTATTTCCTCAAGCTTTGGGGAGGATGAGGCATCAGAGAGACGTCTACAAGGTCCTGCCTGAAGCCCAGGCCTGAGGAGCTGGCCCTTCACTCCGCACCAGGCGCCCTCCCTGGCCCTGCCCATGTGAAGTGACGATGCTTTTCCAAGTGGTAAATGAATCATGTCAGACCAAAAGCCATTTTAAAAGTACACTTTGTAAAAGCCCATGCTACAGCACATTTCATTTATTAATTATGCTATGGATTAGGGATCAAAGTGGTAGAAATCTCAGTGTACTCGAAATAAATGGCTTTTGTGGTTACCTAAATCCTCAGAGTCCCCTGGAATGTAATTCCTTAGGCCAAACCAGCTTCCCAGACTCCTCGCCCCCTCCCCCAATAACCCAGAGGAGTGGGATTACTAAGCAGACCTGCATAATGTAATTATTTGGGCTTTTAACGTTTTCGTTATATGGAACATGTCACTACTTCTTTTGAACTGCCCTCCTAGAGATGCACTTTTAGTTCCTATTACTGCATCTCAGAACCTTCCCCTTTTTCCTTCTGTCCTCCACCCTCTTTCTTTCCAATTGGATTCAAGTTGAAAATAACATAGAAAGATGTTGAAACTCAAATTCGGAGGAACTTTCAAGAAGGCAACAGAGTATTAAGCACACAAGTTTTGCGGTTAAAAAGATGTGGATTTGAATCTTGGCGCAAGCATTTCCTTCCTAATTTTTAATTCATTGAGCTTTGGTTTTCTTATCTTTAGAATGAGGGTAAGTTGCCTACGTCAAGAGGGACTGTTGGGCAGACTAATGAAATAAATAAAATGTGGAGCCGGGCACCCCAATACCTCATGAGTATATGGCAAACGCTATTTATTACAACGCACGTCTACGTTTTCCAGATAGGGGTCTAACTCCAAGATTCTGCATATTGCTCCAACTGAGTTGTTTTTAATCATGTTTAAATTCTAGTATATAAAATCAATCCTTTGCGCTAGAGATTCCTATGAAAACAAAATAATTTCCTTAGATGCAACTATTAGATAGCAAGTACCCAGTGAAACTCTCAATGCCTGTGCCAACTGTCTGCAGAATCTAACGCCACTTAAAGTAAGCATAGAAGACCACGCTAACATTTAAAACTTATTTATTTAAATACTCACCTAGCAAAACTAGCCAAGCTTTAAAACATCATCGACTGGGAGAAGTATTTGCAACACATAACCAAGTGTGCGACTGATACCAAGAGCAGCTATAAATCAATAAGGAAAAACTACCTGAACTGTTAGGAGAAGCAGATGATTAACCCAGGCAAACCAGAGGAGACGATAAACAAATAACAGTGTTAGCAACCTCAGGAGTCAAATGCAAATTAACATGCAATGTCACTGTACATGCACCAAATTGGCAAAACTTTACAGTCTGATAAGATAAAGCTGGTGAGATTGTGGGGAAAGGACATGTCTCTCACCGGTGATACCTGAAGCACTCAGGAGAAGTTTTAACAGCTCACAAAAATCAGCAACAGACATCTTCCCAATTCCACTATAGCACAGGAAGCCTAGAACTCTTAAACCCATGCCTACCCAAGAGGGTTACCCGGCACAGCTTGCAATCTTTGCAACTGGAAGCAACCCAAAGTCAAACAGAGAAATGGGAAAACTATGGCATATCCAAACACTGGAATACTATAAAGTCATTAAAATGTGTGAACCAGCTTTAAATGTAGGTCATGACCATTTGAACAAGAGTGGCCAGCTGGAGAATAATATGAAAGACAAAACCATTGACCTAAAATGTGAAAGCCACTAGCATTAACTATAATGTAAAATTATAAAACAACACACATAAACTTGGACGGGAGATAGCAAATTATAATACCTCTCAGGAGGGAAAACTGTGGACTAGGAGATTTTGTTCTTTTAAACATAAGAGCGAAGACCAATAAATGTTGTTTTAGGTGACAGCTACATGAGTGTGTTTGTAATATTACCCTTTATCACTTTCTGAGTTTTTTAGAGTTGGATAGGACTCAGTGTCACAGGAGAGTACGGCCAGCACTGTGTACCATAGCAAAAAACATTGTCATTTACTCTCGTGTGCCATGTAAAAGGGGGAGAATCGAAAGACAGTTCATCTGGATACAGATCTCCTTTGCTGTTGCTTTAGTTTGCTCTAACTTCACACCTTGCCCTCCAAGGAGCCCAGAAAGCTTCATTCCTCCAACAGGTACTAACTGTATCACAAAGGAATGACAGGTCTCAGAGGTTCCTTGCAGCCTCGCTGGGCACTCGCCAGGTTTCTATCTGGAAACGTGCCCCTCCCTGGCACTGTACGTGACCTAATTGACACCCACAGGTGGGAACTCTGGACTCGGACTGCCTGCGAACAAACTCCAGCCTTCCACTTGCCAGCTGTGTGGCCTTGGGTACACCATTCCCCCAGCAAAGCCTCCGTTTCCTCATCTGTAAAAGGGGAGCGTGACCCACAGCCAACTGACGAAGGCGTTGAGAAGATGAAACCTGACAATCATGTAAATTACTTACAACAGTGCACAGGAAGCCTCCACTATACCTCTCTCCACTTCGCAACATACCCACTTCTTTTCTTTTGAGACTCGGTCTCACTTCCTTTGCCCATGGAACCGCAGGCTCACGGTGCCCAGGGTAACACGGACTCAAGCAATCCCCAGCCTCAGCTTCCCAGGTAGCTGGGATTAAGGCTTCTCAGTCAACACAACGAAGTCCCGAGTTCCCTGGCCGACACGCAAGCCGAGGATTGGGTCCGAGATGAAAAGAACATCAGGAGCAGCAGAGCTAGCACAAGCAAGAACAAGCTCATTCTGCCATTTGTCACCCTATTAGAACTGAGGCGCCAAGACAGTACAGGACAAAAGTCCTCTTCCCTCGGCTTCTGTTCTGACTTCTGGAATCCCACCTCTGCACCCAACAGGATCCCAAGACTTGGCTCCACTCATGCCCAACCGATTCCACATTACCAACTGAGAACTTCTGAAAGAAATTCACATAGGCATCCAGACAGTGGGAAACTTGACCAAGCCCAGTCCCACTGGCCTCTGGAGGCAGCACTGATCACCCTGGGACCCAGGCCCATTTCCCTGTGCCAGAGGTCCCCCCTACCCCCCTCCCTGGCAAATGCCAGCTCTGCCCACTCACTTATTCCATGCGGAGGTCCAAAAGCGTGCGAGCTCACCCTACGTCCTTCTTGCCGCCCCACAGGCTATATTTTTCCAATCATGTTCTGATCTAAAGTATGAGGTTGTTGGCATGAGAATGCGGATTCCCTTTAGGTCCGGTCTCATAGCATGGAAAATAAATCAGGAGCAGAGTCTTCAGGGGGCAAGCACCAAACCCACCGGATAAATAAGAACTTGGATCTTTAAAAAAAAAAAAAAGACCTACTCCTTCAAATGAAAGGTTTAGATAGCAATAAAGTTATCACCTTCTTTAGCCACATCTTGATTTTATAATTATGCAACTTTTAATTGCAGGGTAGGGTAGGAGGAACAGAGAGATGTGGACATAGGTCCTGAAGTGCATAGCAAACTGTGTGCACCACAAACGTGCCGCTAGGTGTGAGGCACAGAAAGTGGGCTTGGATTTGCATGCCACAATTGGCCCATGTCCTGTCCTGCAAGAACTACAGGGTCCCGGAGAGCAAGGAAACACCCCTGCCATGGGAGGAACTGAGTGGAATAAATAAAGCTGCTAAGTCACCATGCAGCTCCTAAACCTGGTTCATTTTCTTGGGCATATTCTCATTGCTGGGTCTGATGAAAAATGTTCCTCTTTGCCATCACTTTGTTTGGAACACGTTTTTATAGGGTGAGTTGTAAAAGTTTTGTTCCCTATGACATCTTAATGGACACTTGGCTAAGCTTGCCTAGATCTGGTAAGGGGCTCAAGTTCTGACACGCTGCCCAAAAAGTGACTGCCTTAAACAAAAATGACAGTTGTGACAGGTTTATTGTCCCTTACTCGATCCTCCTTCACCCCTGGCAGATATTAATCCATCAATGCATCCTCTCCTTTGAGCCCTAACATACAAGTCCTCAGAATCTCAACATACTGCTCCCATCAGACATGGCCTAGCCAACCAAAGTACAAACACTGCACTCTGCTCAAAATTCTTGGAATAAAAGTTGTTAGAATAAGAATAAGAGTCTGTTGGAGTTACGGGTTTCCTCACAGTTTGTATGCGCATTAAAGGAAAAATGCCTCACAAATGCCTAATCATTAAAATGTTCAACAAATAAACACGGCAGGTCTGACTTGCCACCAACCATACATTTAGAAGACTGCTAAAATAAAATCAGTGCTTTGAAGTAGAGGGGACCACTGGGTGATGATAGTGGCACCCCTTTATCTAAGGTTACTATTTCATTTTGCCAACTAAAAAGGGCAATACGCAACACACATCCTTAGCTCGCTGTTCCTTAACGGTACCAAGAAACAGAAATCAGAGAGCTTAAGGGTAAAGAGGAGCACGATGAGTAGGACCCAGACAGAAAATTCAGGTTAAAAATGAAATTCCAAGAAAATATCTTATGTTCATTTTCAAAATTCCCTGTGACCACAGGAGCGAATCACAAACACTGATTTTCCCACACATGCTCTTTCTAGAAACTGTAGAAGACTCAAGTAGCCTGTCTCCCCCTCCCCCAACTCCCTTAAATCACCTTTCAGATCAGCCAGCAAATAATGTTCCATCCACGCTAAGTCACCATTTGCACAGTCATAGGAGGGGGGCATTTTGGCCCAAGAAAACTAAAAATCCCCCAAAAGTGAAAACATTTGGTTTATTATCAACCTGGAGCCTGGAAAATACCTTAGTGAGTACTCCTTTGGCTGTGAGAGAAAATTACCTCGAACCAGTTGGTCTCCTACCTGGAACATCCAGAACTGAAGCTGGCACTGTACTAATGGTGCCACCCTCTTCTTCTGCAAAGGAGAACCCATGCCTAATAGGCACATGTGGGCACGTGCACATGGGGACATTGCAAACAGTCACATTCAGCCCCTCTGCCTGGGGAAGTCTCCCAAGTGTCTCTGCTTAAACCACAGGCCTGCTCTTGCCCAGCCAAATGTCTGCCAAGAGAAAGGAAGACAGGGTAAGCAGCTCCCCATCTTCAGGGAGGTTGGGAGAGGATGCTGTTGGCACCCATCACTTTGTAAAGGTGGACATCAAGGTCAGAACCCTGCTCCACTTTGAAGGTGCCCGGGTCTTATGCTGGAAGGTCAGCCCTCAGGTGTTAGTCCCAACACCTGGAAATAACCCGACACTCCCGGAAGATGACATCAGCAAGACTGCGCCAATGAGGTGCTTTGGCAGGATGGGACAGGCTTGCGAGGAACTCAGGCAAGAGGCCAGGCTGGGTGCTGACAATGGAGACATGTCTATCAGCCTCGCTGATTGGATCTTGACAATGCCTTGCCTGGGCCAGGGCAGCTCTGGCTTCAGACATTCCTTCACAGATGGGCGTTGGCTGAAGGGGGGGGGGGGGGGGGGCTGTTGCCTCTTTCCAAAAAAATATTTCCCTGAGCTTCAACTGAATCATCCCACAGGCTTCTCCGGGAGCTGCTCAGTCCAGCCATGCATCCCTCTGTGACTTGTAACTTGTGCTACTGAGACTCTTGTTTTATACTTCATGTTCTACCTCCACCCAGCAAGGCTGGCCTCTCCCCCCTTCAGTCTGCAAGGACTGGGAAAAACACGTCTCTTGGAATCTTACAAGTGTCCCTGAGTCAGACCTAACTTCAGAAGCCTGGGAAAGGGAGGGTTCAGGGTGGGTTCAAAGAAGGTGCCCTGATGGGGGGGCCTCTGCTCCCCATGTAGCCTCTCGGGGTCCCCAATCGCAAGGCTTTCCTTCCTTCTGCAGCCCTTCAAATACGTGCTATTGTCTTCACTCCCACATCAGAGTTGTGGGGGCTAGAAGAGGGCACCCGCACCCTCAGGGCTGGAAGAACAGGAGCCCTTCGCCCCACTGTGCTTGGGCACAGGGTCACCCCAGCAGCCGGGTGCACTGAACCACCTCAGTGGCGGGCTTGCTCTGTGATGGCTGACCTCCCACCATGCAAGCTCTGGCTGGAAGGTGGGGGCCATGTGCCCATCCGGAGATCTCGCCATGCTTTCCACTATCACAGGCTGAGAAGGCACGCACTGCAACTTCTGAGAAGAGGGGCTTGGGTGTGGTATAGGTATCTGGGTCCCTTGGGGAACCGGTGGGGTGACCAAGATCTCCCCCACATACCCCCGTAACAGCAAAGGGCAAGGAAGGAGATTCACTCAGCAACGTGCTCTCCTGTCTTCCCCTGGCCCTCTCACCCCCCCAGTGTATCTGGTGCCTGGACACCATCAACCTTCATGCTTTCCAGCCAGAGACCCTGGTACTTAAAGGCCACCCTTGAATCAGGCGACAGGACCAGGGCCTGTGCAGAGCCACCTAGGGTCTCTTCTCAAATCTATCCAAGAGACTCTGCCACGTGATATGAGTTCTCTAAGGATCTAAAAGGACATCTCAAGTGCAGGGATGAACTACAGGGACCAAGATGGGGAGCGGAAACGGTGGGAGCAGAGTGACCAGTGCAGACACTGTGATGGCATCCATTGGGCTGAAGCCAGGGGTGGCTCATGGCAGAGGAGGTGAGAGGTAGCCAGATTCCACAGGACTTTGAAGGCAGTCCCCACGCAATGCATAACGCTGGGAGCGTCAGCTTGGTGGGAGAAGGGACACCAGCAAGTAGCCTGAAGCCGGACATGCTTATTTCCCATGTCTCCTCAGCATCCAGCTGAATCTTACACTCGAGGGAGAGGGTCAGGCTGAGGAAGGACCTGGATTACTGCCTGACTCTGGCCATTCCTGCCCACCGAATTTAAGAATCTACCCTAGCTCACTGGAATAAACAGCTTTCTATGCAAAGTGGCCTTGACAATGAACTTTCCCAGCCGAAGCACTCGAGTCCCTGTATCCTTGGATCCCAATGTATTGCAAGGGACAATTCTGAAGTGTTCGCGCCCCCATCTTAATTTATTCAAAGAGATGAAAATTTGACCTGCAGAGCCACTAACAAGACAATCACAGAATTGGTTCTCTAGCCCGCAGCACCATGGCTGAAAGACACCCACTTGCACAGTAATCGAGTTCTGCCTTCTTCAGTTGGGCTCTCCTTAAAAAGTTCAGTCACCTGTGGCAGGATTCCAAAGGACAGTTGTTTAAACCATGACTGGGAAAAGGAAGCTGCCAGACTGACCTTCTGGAGCATCTGAGTCAATCACCAGGCTGCACATCAGGCTGAGTAGATAATAGACATGCTCGGTAGGGCACTGGGACATTGGGGACAAGTAGCAAGCAGCTGACAAGCCACCCACAATGCCACAGCCCGAAATTCTGCTTCCCAAAGCATGCCACCCCACCAGACATAGGCAGCCGACATGCTCTCATGCAGATACCACGGTATGTCTGAACACTCCAAGGTTAAGGTCACACTCCCTCCAGCCTAACCCAACTCCCATTCCACAGCAGAAGTGGGTTTTCTATGCCTCATTCTCAAAGCATTGCCATAGAAAGAGCAAAACTCAGATGTGAAAAAATAAACCACGGGCTCCTTGGCTTCAGGAAACTTACAATCAGTCTGGGAAACAAGCCCTGTGCATAATCAGCAAGGCAAGAAATGACAAGTAGGGCAGGAGGGGGGCCAAATGAACACTTTTGTTTTATTTACTGGAAAGATAAACACAGGCAAAGCCACGAGTTAAGCTCTAAGTACCACGTTCATTTAAATCAGGCTCCCACGCTTGGTAAACACAGCAGGTGCTGAAACTAAAACAAAGCTCCAGAGGCTGTTCTTGTCTTGTCCCCTTGAAGACGCAGCGAAGAACACTGCAGTCAAGCCAGCCTCACCAGGCCCCTCGTACTGTACGCAAACCCATTTTCCAAACCTCAAGGACATTCAGTGAGACAAATATTAGGACGCACTAGCTGAGAGCAGTCAAAGACTCTTCCCACCCCTCACCCCCTTCCCACCCCCCACTCATCCCCACCCTCAGTTCAACAGGATGATGGAATGGCCAAGCTGGTTCGAGGCTGTCAGCCTTCCCTGTGCTGACTGGGATGTGGGCTGTTCTTAAAGACAGCAGTCAATGTCATCTTTGAGAAGTAGGTATATTTGCCCAGAAAAACAATCCAGGGTCATATTGCTCTCCTGATCAAGTTCACATACAGCATCAAATAGTATCTTTGCCCAACAACAGGCTGAAACTGGGAGAAAAAAAAACAACAAAAAACCCATTACAAAGATACACAGTATACTCTAAGAACGGCAAAACGGGCCTCATATATTCAAGGGGCTAAAAGACTGTGCTGTGCATTATTGAGAACTAGTGTAATTCCATAAAGCCACAGCAGCATCTGCCAGTGCTCCTACTAAGGAATCATGTAAGAAACAGTCTCATTTTTTGTCTATCCTGAAGGTGACAGCCTTGACCACACTGACTTGGGTGGGTTGGTTGGGGCTTCCTTTCTGGAACAAGGTGAGGTGAAGGCTCATGGAAACCACACTTTCTACAGGGTCAGTTCTCCAGACATGTGACAATATCCCCATCAAGGTAAGCCTTGTAAGCAAGTGCTTACCCCGTCAAGGTAAGCACACATAGTGCTGCCGTGGATCTAGAAACTGAGGCCCTTCGGGACATGGGTGACTTGGCATCAAAACTCTTTCCTTAAGTTTGTTCCGTTTTACCTTCCTTCTCAGGAATGTATCTTAAGAAAATTCCAAAGAGGGATGGAATACCAAGAATTATGCTCAAAGATGTTCATCACAGGAATCAAGTGATCTCAAGAGATCCCTTGGTGGCCCAGCAACACGTTAGGCAGGTCGGGGTAAGATTATATTAGGGATTAGTAAGTGCTCATTAAAAATCCTTCCAAAAGCTAAAGACATGAGCTAGTCTTATTCTTGACAACATTTTTCATCTTAAATAAATACAAGTCTGGAAATATTATAATATCTAAATATCCTAATATTAAACTCCTAATAGTAAGAGCTCAAGGAGGTCTAAACCACTCAGAGGGGAAGGAAATATACCAAATTATTCAAAATGTGATCTCTGAGTGGCAAGATTGCAGGATTTAAAAAAATGGGTTTTTCAAAGTGTCTACAACAAACATAAACGTCACGAGTGAGGATACTGATATCAAATATTAATCTTAGTCCCTTTGGAGATAGGAATTTTCAAAAAAAAAAGTTAGGTTTCTTTTTGGTAAAAAAAAAAAAAACATTCCTCCCCGCCGCCCCCCCCAAATCACTTAATAGTTTAAGGTCAGTCACTGGTGATGTAAATTACAATTGAGGATCATCTCCAGATTTGGTTAAGGAAGGACACAGATACCTTCCAACATTCAGGCTGCTGAACGGAACTGCCAAACCCAAGAAGAGTGAGCCTTTCAGGAATAGAGATTTCCACACACTGTACAGGCGGAATTTTCTCAAGACCTCATGCTCTATTAGCAGAGCCCAGATTATACCATGGGAAGGGAGAACACCCCCCCCCCCCTTCTCTGTCTAAGGACTACTCAAGATGAACATGGACAAGTGACACCTTCTGAATGATGACTGGACAACAGAAGGCAGGGCAATGTGTGAGGTGACAGGTACTGGCAAGGCCGTGGCCCTTTCTGATGGCACAGTGTCTACAGCTAGCGGCTCAGCTGCCATACTAGAGGCCCAAGCCTTGAGAACATCAGGATTCCGCACCACACGTTAATTTCCGGAAGGAAGCACAGACTTCCAGCCACAGGCTCAAATATGGCCAGGTGCACATCTTGGGATTTACTCCACCCTCTATTTTGAAAATGTTGGTATCTCCACCCACCACCTCTATACTGAAAAAAGATCACCTGCTTGCCTGGTTCCAAAGATTAGGCATTCTTAGCACTCCATGTGAAAATAATAGTATTTTCGCAGTACTTAGAGGCTTGCTTTGTATCTTCAGCAAAATGTATACCCTCCCCACAGCCCTGTCGGTGATATGGGAAAAGTTCTGACTCAGCCACGGCCAGGAAACACATGGCCAGTATTCTAGAAAGTGTACGTGAGTCATAAAAGGATTTAAAAAAAATAAAAGGGGGAAGGGTAAAGGCAGTGGAGGGTTGGAGACAAAGCAAGGGGGAAAGTTCAGGAAGTCAGTACAGGTTCACACCCTCACATCACTCAAAGTTCACCTCCCCCAGGTGAATCTGTCTCCCTTTTTACACTGTCTCTGAGTCCTCAGTAGCAGCCACACCCAGAAACCAAATCCCTGGTCAACCCCATGAGCCCACTCACTCTCCAGTGAAGCTTGCAGGCCATGCCCTCTGGTCCAGCTAGGGGCTGCAGGTTCTTTCTGGTGTCCCCCCATGGTCCCCACCCCACCCACTCCAGCAGCACTGGGCACTGAGCCCCTTGACTTGTCTCTCTCCCAGCCATCTTTAAGGTGGTGAGGCGGCTGGCATGCTCTGAAAGCCAGGCTGCCTTCCTTCACAGCCCAACTCCCACAGGTGGGCAGAGAATGACCCTGCCTGTGGTGTGCCAAGCTCCTCCTCTCTATAATGTCGGGGTCATAAAACATCTGTAAAACACCTAGAACAATGCCTGGCACCCAGGCATTGTTCCCAGCTCATTTGCTGTGGCTTTTATGATCATCCATCACTGACTCCATTTTCTCTGGGCGTCTAGAACACTTTTTCCCACACAGTGAGCAATCACTGAATATTTGTTGGGTCAATGAACGAAATCAATGACTGGATCGATGGTGGCCAGGAGACAAGACAATGACTAATTAAAACTATTTATCTAAATTTGAGGGAAGATAAGGAAAGGTTTTCTACCCTTCCTTAAATATATTCTAAGGAGAAAGAAATTTGATAACATGGCTCCTAAGGGCCCAATTAAAAGTTGGATGGTTCCCATCTCCTATTGCCATCTGACTCGGGAGGCCACAGTATCTTAACGACTCTAAAAAGCAATTCTTAAACTGGATGAAACTTTTCCCAAAGAAGACATTCAAAGGGCCAACAGGTAAATGAAAAGGTGTTCAATATCACTACTCATGAGAGAAATGCAAATCAAAACCCACAATGAGCTATCTCCGCACATTGACAAGAATGGCTATCATCGGACTGATAAGAGATGACAGTGCAGGTCAGGATGTGGAGAAAAGGAAACCCTTGTGCAGTGGTAGGGGAAATGTAAATTGATGCAGCCACTATGGAAAACAGTATTGAGGTTCCTCAAAAAATTAACATTAGAACTACCATATGGTTCAGCAATGCTACCCCTGGGTATACACCCAAGGGAAACAAAGCAATATCTCAAAGAGATCTCTAAACTACCATGCTAACTAGCACGCCCATGCAGCATTCCTCACCACAGTCAAGGTATGGAAACAACCTGCATGTCCACTGACAGAGAAATGGACGAGAAAAATGTGGTGCTAAAATACTATTCAGTCGTGAAAAAGAAATCTTTTGTTTGCAATCTCATGGATAAATCTCGAGAACATTTAGCTAAGTGAAACAATGCAGAGAAAGACAAGTCCTGTGTTTTATCACTTATACCTGGAATTTAAAATAGGAGTGTGCCCTGGGGGGGGGGGGGGTGGATTGTGGATCAAAGCTAACAAACTTCCCAATGTAAAATGAATAGACTCTGGGAAACTAGCAGACTAACATACATAGCACAGTAATGGTGACAAACAACGCTGTATTCTTCTGTCAAAAGCTGCTAGGGGAGCAGCTCTTAAATCTTCTCACCACAAAAATATGAATGGTAATTATGAGGTAACGGTGCGCTGCTGTGCAATATGGAAGTATCGAATGAATATGCTGTCCACCTTAAACTTACACACGGCTATATATCTCAGTAAGGCTGAAGACAACTCCTTCCACCCCAAATGTGATCCTCGTCCTGTATGTCTCCCTCAGGGGACTGCGTTGCATCCACCTGCCTTCAACTCTCTCTTCTCCCACAATGTCAGCATCTTATCCACCAAGGTCTGTTCTGTTCCTTCACATCACCCCCACTGCCAGCAACCTCACACAAGGCAAACAATCCTCTAACTCAGTGTTTCCCACCATGGTGTTAGTTAGGATTAGACACCAAATCCCACTCTATCCTGCCCCAGGCCACTCTCCCTGTACCCTCCCCACCTGCACCCACAGTTGGCTTTCTGCTTCTCTCACAGTCAAGCTCTTCCTCCTTCTGGACCTTCATACATGCTTTCCCTTCTGCCTGGAATGCTCTCCTCACGTCCCTCCTCTTCTTCTATATCTTCATCTTCCTCCAATCAGTCCTCCACATCTCATTTTAAATGCCATTTCCTAAGGGGGTGATCCAGACCTCTCACCCTCACCCACTTCTCAATGGAAATTCTATCTCCTGCCCCCACACCCCCGTCTTGACCTCCCCCTGACACCTGGCACAGGGCCTCCACACAGGTTATGCCTGCGATGCTTTGCAGGGTCTCAGCACCTCATATCCACCCTCCAGGCAATATCAACTCCCCATGGACATCTGGTCAGGCAGGAGAGAAGACAACCCAAGCAAGCCACCCGTCAAAAACAGCCACCTGCATTTAATGGCCAAGAGGACAAGTTCAAAGCAGAATTTTTGTTATTAATTACACACAAGTAGATGCCCCCACCCGGAACTCTCCTGAGAGGAAAAGTCAGCTCGTCATGTGCTCCAAGTCTACTGAGAATTGCTGGGCACAAACAGCAGAGACCCTCTCAGAAGTTCTACAGACCGCGTGACATTTCATAAGAGTTTTCTGTTCTTTCGGCATTTAAGCAATAACAACAAAAAGTCCGCCACGCAGTCCGGCTGGCTTTGTTATTTGGGATTCAGGCTGCTTTCTCATGCTGCGTCTCGTCTCCATGCCCATGACACAACAAAACACACCAGACCAAGAGCTACTAGAAATCCACCCCAAGGTAACTAACATTCCACACCGACTTCAAAAGGCAGCAACCCCCAAGATAAAATGAATAAAACTTTTGAAGCATTTTGCTGTTTTGTAAGACACATACTATCCCAAAATACCACCATGCTTGGTACAGAATCTTGTCTTGCTGGGTACAAAGACGCTCGATGAACATCTTTGTCAGGAAAAACATGGGGGTGATGTCCAGGGAGCACCCTAGCCCCTCAGCTACCACCCTCTGGAGGTGGGCGAGTCGACCTCACCACTTACCACCACCCAGCTGCTCCACACACATTTCAAGAGGAGGGAAAGAAGAGCAAAGGATCATGAATACCATTTTTAAAATACCACAGAGAAGGAAACATGAGTTTCCTGTGTGAAAGAGAAAATGGGATTGACTACTAGACATGGTGGCACATGCCTGTAATTCAAGCGCTGGGAGGCAAGAGGCCAGGAATTGCTTGAGTTCATGGGGTCAAGACTATCCCAGAGCAACATAGCGAGACCTGGTCTTAGAAAAGCAACTGGGCACAGTGGCGGGCGCCCATAATCTCAGTTACCTGGGAGGCTGAGGCTGGGGATCGCTTGAGTCCATGGAATAGGGACTGC
>PVHY01021897.1:0-23211 GCA_004024945.1 Uropsilus gracilis
TATTTCTGCTAATATGATTCCTTCTAAGTACATCCATGTTGCTATACAATCATCAAATTTGTCATTTTTAATTGATGAGTAATATTCCATTGTGTATATGTACCACATCTTTTTCATCCAGTCATCTGTTTTGGGGCATTTAGGTTGCTTCCATGACCTTGCAATTATAAACTGTGCTGCAGTAAACATCCGAGCACAGATGCCCCTTTGTACCCACATTGAGGTCTCTTTTGGGTAGATTCCCAAGAGAGCAATTGCTGGGTCAAATGGTAATTCCATTTTCATTAACTTGAGGGTCCTCCATACAGCTTTCCATAGTGGTTGGACTAGTTTACATTCCCACCAGCAGTGTAGTAGTGTTCATTTCTCTCCACATCCTCGCCAGCAATTCTTGTTGTCTGTTCTTTGGATGTGGGCCATTCTTACTGGTGTAAGGTGGTATCTCATTGTTGTTTTGATTTGCATTTCTCTTATTATTAGTGAAGTTGAGCAGTTTTTCATGTGCCTGTTGGCCATTTGTATTTCCTCTTCAGAAGTGTCTTTTTAGTTCTTCTCCCCATTTTTTGATTGGGCTTTTTGTTTTGCTTTTGTTTAGTTGTGTTAGTTCCTTGTGGATTTTCATTATTAAACCCTTGTCACTCATGTGGAGGGCAAAGATTTTTTCCTATTTGGTTGGGCATCTTTTAATTTTTTCTGTTGTGTCTTTTGTTGTACAGAAGCTTTTTAGTAGCTTTACATCAAGTAGTTACATCTGTTTGTTTTCCTTCATTGTTTTGCCATCTGTAGATGTTTGCAGAAAGGGATTTCTGAACTGTAGTTCATGGAGAGTTTTGCCCAAGTTTTCCTCAATGTATGCTATGGTTTCAGGTCTGACCTCTAAGTCTCTTATCCATTTTGAGTTTATTTTTGTTCATAGAGTAAGGGAGATTTCTCGGTCCATTTTTTTGCATGTCTTAGTCCAATTTTCCCAGCACCATTTATTGTTCATCACATATTTTAAATTGCTAGCGATGATAAATATTATCAAGAAGTCAATACCTTGATATTTCTTGTGTCTCATGAAACTGTGTTAAAATACAGTAAATATTCAATGACTTAATGGCTACACCCCAAATCAGTTAACCCACTGTCATAATTTTCTCTTAATTAGTTGCGATCTTGGTTCAGAAAAATGCTGCTCAGTTAAATCAATAGCATCTGCATAAGTAAAGGCAAATGAGCCTCCACTATTTTGTGGTGACCCTCTACTGGTTGTAGTTTGATACAAATTTCTGCCTGTTTTGATATGAAGGTGATACAAAAAAATACGTAAAGAAGAAAACTACAGATATAAAAATTATGTACATTGGAATACCAGTAGTAGAAAACTACATGTTCATGACTCTTTCAACAAAGACATATTTTATAAAGAAATATTTTATCAACAAGAATTTAAACTGGAAAATACAATGATTTTCTAAAAAGAACATAGGTAGCTATTCTCTGATTAAAATCTGAATGTGTTCCTTATCTCTCTTGGCTAACACGATTTATGTGACATCTGGTGTATTTCTGGGAGATGCCATATTATGTTCAATATTGGCATTAATTATCTGATGAGTTGGTTCGGTATAGTAGGACTTACCATCCCATTGGCAATAAAATATGCAACCACGACAACTTTTTCTTCAGGTAACTGAAACTGATGCTTAATTTTGAGAGTTTGGAGTAACTTGCCTTCATATAAACCTAAATGATAATAATAATAATACAATTACTTCAATATTAAATTGTTTGCCTATGAGTCATTATGAATAATTTTATAACTTACTTGAACAAAGACAGCTTGAGAGATAACATAGACCTCAGAAATTTCCAAGAAAAGCAAGCATTAGCTATGCATAGTTATTTTTTTTGCAAGAGTTCAATGTGATTTAAAGCATAATAAATGTTCTCTTATATTTGTACAACAACTATTTGTGATAGATGCCTTCAATTATAACAAATAGGTAGAGGTCAAAACTAACCCAAGATTTCTTAAGGCTAGATATTATTCTTCAGAATTTATTGATATGTCAAAGAGAGAATATCTTTTGTTCTCACTAAATGGCAACCAAAGCAATTTTTCTTCTTCAAGCCACATCAACTTTGGTTATTATAACATTCTGTTTTCAATAGATTCCTAATTTCCTAGCTGCTAGTTCTAGAGCATGTGTAAATTGATTCACCTGTCAATGATGATTTGAATCCTGTGTCTGCCTCCTTAAAAACAAATTTCATTTATATTGTTTCATTTTATACGATACAAATAATGATTGAAATCCAAATTTTATAACAATATAAAAATTGATGAGGCATTCTTTATATCTTTGATCTGTCATTTGATTAAATCTTCTTTTCTATTGTTTATTCAACACATATCCATATAACTATATGCCTATTTGTTTGTATATATAATGTATGTATACACATATATATATATATTCGTTTGTATATATAATGTATGTATATACACACTATATATCATGTACAATATATTATACATAATATTTGTGAAAAGAAAGAGAGCAAGAGAGATATTTTAATGTCTTTTAGCTCTCTATATTTTGATAAAGAAATTTTATTTTGTCGCTGAAAAATCATCATCTCATTTACTTGTGCTCTTTTCAACCAAAGTATGCTTTAAGGATTTTTTTTTTAAGCCAAGAAGTATTTTTTTTAAACCAAGAAGTATATAGAATTTCCCTAGTATTTCCTAGGCCAACAAAACTATAGAATCTCAGACCTTCCTTGCTTTAGAGAATCCTAAATTTCATAATTAATAATGATATGTCATATTTTATTTTCATGAACCTGAATCCTGACTAATTTCCTTTTTTTGCTGCTGTGAAATCGGGTCAAAATAGGGCAGAAGCCTCCAACCAACAAGTCACATTTAAAATGCAGCTTCTGCCACCCAGATTCCCTCAGGTTCATGCCAACTGTGTGTAGAAGTTGCCATTCAAAGTTGCCACTCAAAGTTGCAGTTTAACAACAAGATTATTTACAAGGAAAATTAACAGGGAACACAAAAAGTTCTTAAAGCCACAAGTGGCCATTTTATCTTACCCCAGTCACCGTTTTCAATCCCTAAGTTCCCTAAGACATATGTCCATGATGGCACCCTTGTTCCTCTGCAAACTTGAGGCAGGCATTTTGCAAAATCCAGTTTTTGTTTTCCCTCTTCTCTTTGCATCTTCTCTCTCCAGTGTTCTGAGAGGCTCAGCTTCTCTTCAAAATTTTTTATACATTTTCTCTTCCCCACCCAGGATTTCCAGCTATGTAAAAGTACCTTATCTTGTTTAGGTCTCTGTGGTTTTCAGACATATCTATGGTAATGAATAAATTCTATGAACAAATGCACTACACATGTTGGAATAAAGTTCAGCTTTGAACCTGAAATCTATTATATAGAATTCTTTAAAGATCACTAAGACTTTTTATAGCTTATTTTAATTTTCAGATATTTGTACCTTGAATACTTAAAAATTGTTACTAGTCTTGAATTCAAAGGATATTAAGTCTTTAAAAATTTTAATGATAATCATGAAGATGCTTTTTATAAACTTCCAGAGGACATTATTAGTAACACTGAACAACTTTAGTTCATGTTTATACCAAAATAATTGCTAAATGCTTGTTACTAGTTAGACGCAAATAAAATTTTGTTTTTGAAATTTGAAATCATTAAATATATAAATTTTATTATTAATGGTCTATTTAGGTACCCTATTTTCTTGCCTTATGCAAAGTTATTATATATCATTTTTTAAATTAATTTAATATCCCAATACATTGAAAGAAACAAAGATTGTAGAGATAAAAAGTGAATTATTATGGTTGACTACTAGTCTTTTAAACTATTGTCTGTTAGATTGTTTGCACTTAATAATTGAAATATGATTAATTAAAGATTATAATTGATATCAACTCTTCCAAAGAAAAAATTATTATCTAATTTAAAAGACCTCTTTCCAAAATGGAACAATTTATGTTCTATCATTGAAATGTATACATTTTCTTTGTGTTCTTTCTGAAAAATAAATTCTCCATTAAAGTATAAAATAATTTTATTCTCTTAGACAATTAATTTTTGGACATAGAGTAATCTTGAAATTAAATTATTTCAGTCATTAAACTAGAAGAAAGATTAGACAGACAAGGAAGCAGAACAGTATATGCATTATCATATGAAACTGAGGTCTAATCACTTACTATCATTGAAATGTCATTAAAATGGTTTCAAAGGGTTTTGTATATTCAAATTTGTGAAATTTCCTTCAACTTAATTTCTCCTGAATTTTCACATATTTAAATGGAATTTTTTCTTGTGCTCAACTGTCAAGAAACTTGCAGTATGGCATTATATAGCTGTCAAATTCCACCCACAGGTCCCGATTTGGCTATTTACACAAGCACAACTTTGACTCATACTAAGGACAGTTAAAATTTTTAGCTATTGCTTGAAATGAAGGAGCAATTTCTTCAATTGAAAAAAGATTTTAGAAATTATTTTGCATATGAAAAGGGAAAATATACAAAGATATAACACTTCAAATGTGTTTTAAAATATCAATTCAGTACATATTTGTTGTAATTTAAACAGTTCATGACTATACATCTATTTTCATGAAATTCTCAGACTTGAGACAGACTAGACAAAAATCATAATCATTTTATAATTTGTTTAATATCTAAAATATAGAGGAGTAGACAAAATTAATAAAGTGATAATAATGTGGTGGGGTAACAAAAAATTGAAGAGGTATGAACCTGTACCTTTAAAACATATACAGTGTTGTATATTGTAAACCAATGTTACCTCAACAAAACAATTAAAATTAAAAAAAAATAATAATAAAATCAAATAGTCCTCTAAAAGAAATAAAGTGATAATAAAATGAAAGCATTTGAAATATAAAGAAAGTCATTTAAAATTAAAATGGTCAGCTGGGCATGGTAACTCATGCCTGTAAGCTTCAGCCTATGAAGTGGCTGAGGCTAAGGCTTGTGGCTTGAGTCCCCCCAGGGGCAACACAGTGAGACCTAGTCCCAAAAATTAGCTGGGGATGGTGGTGTGCACCTGTAATCCCAGCTATCTGGGAAGCTAAGACTGGGAATTGCTTGAGTCGGTGGTGCTCCATGCAATGTGAGCCTGTGGTTCCATGGGCAAAAATAGCGAGACCTAATCTAAAAAAAAAAAAAAAAAAAAAAAAAAAAAAAAAAAAAAAAAAAAAAAAAAAAAAAAAATTAAAATGGTCATTCTTAAAATATATTCATGAGGAAGGGCTAAAAAATAAAAGGCTAAAATGCTATTTCAAAATCTTTAAAAAGAAAGTTGGCAATAATTCTATAAGTACTCAAAATTATAATCAGTTTGTTCATTCAATCAACATAAAGCATGTTCACAAGAGTAAATGTCAGTAGGGTTTCAATGTCATCAGGATTCTACTTTCCAATTCCTCTGTTTTGAGGAAATAGCAAATTTGGCCCAAAATGAAAACTGTACATGAAGTTGGGTGCAAAATGGGCAGAAGCCTCCAATCAACAAACCAAAGGAGAAAAAAAAAGGTGGCACTTTTGAAATGCAGATTCTGACACCAAGGTTCCCTCAGGTTCGTACCACCCACACATAGCAGTTGCCAGTCAAATACAGTTTAACCACAGGGGTTTTTTTTACAAGGAAAATTAACAGGGAAAACAAAAATTCTTAATGCCACAAAGGCCAGTTATCTTACCCCAGTCACCATTTTCAGTTCCAAATGTCCCAAAGACACATGTCCAAGATGGTGCCCTTTGCCCCTCCAAACCTGAGGTAGGCACTCTGCCAAATCTAGTCTTTCTCCAGCATCTTCTCTTTGCTTCTTCTCTCTCCAGTGTTCTGAGCTACTCCACTTCCCTAAGACTCTTTAACAAATGCTAATGCAAAAATCAGCTTTCCAAATCCCTGGTTATCTCCAGGTACCAGCACACTATTGCCACCTTGATGTAGTGCCATGCTCTCCACAGTGGCCACTCTTCTACTGGCCACTATGGCTCCTTGCCACCACCAGCTCACTCTTCCAGTGGGTTTTTGTCCAGTCTGGTCATTTGAGCTGCTCCTTACTGGCCCACTATTCTCATGTCTCTCCTCCACCTAAAAGTCTCTCCCTTTCTGTCCCAGTTTCTGCTCATCTATTTTTATATCCTCTTAGTTTGTTCTTCTCCCTCCTGAAAACAGTGGGTCTGATATCCCTCTACACACTCTCGTGGTGATTCATTTTCTCTTCCCCACTGGGATTTGTAACTAAATTAAAAGAAGGAAGTGTTCTTACCCTGTTTAGGTCATCTTTTAACTCTGTGCTTTTCAGACATAACTAATGGCAATGTCTGAATTTTATGAACACAGTCCATGTTGGGTCACAGCGTCAAGCACATCATATTTAAATATAGTAAATGAGATGATAAACAGAATTTTCAGAATTTGTATGAACTGACTAGTGTAGGATGATCACTCTTTTCATGTTGGAAGGGATGGTGGAGAGGCAAACTATATTGATACTCTATGCTAACATGTATTCAATGAGACCACCTTTGTACAAACTTGACATCCCTACAACCTGAAATCCATAGTTTTGTTCCTTCAACTATTAAATATAAACTATCTGGCAGGCAATAATTTAAAAGACTATTTCCTGTAAAATACTTTAAAATGACCAGTTGCAATTAACATAATGATCACTTTATAATTTGTACACAAACCCTGGAATGCCAGACACTTAAGGATAGTTGCCATAAAAAAAATGATACTCATGGTTTAAATTATGAAATCACACTGTGGTTTATATTTCTTAGCTTGTCCTTCCCAATGAATTATGTGTTTTATTCCGAAGACTAACCCTCTTATTTCTGACCTAGATCTCAATTGTCTGATGTATTTAGACATTTTGCTTTTGAAAGTTTCTTGATTCACTACTGAATCATCAATTTTCCCATAGTTTATTAATCCATTATTTTAATATAATCGATATATGTTATTGGAAAGCTCAACAAAAATATTTGAACTTTTATCCATCTATCTTCTGGCAAATGTTAAATTTGTATGTATCTGTTTATTTTTAACAAAACAAATTTATTCTCTCAGTTGAGAAGGCCAGAAGGATGAATCAAGATATTAGCAATATTGGTTCTTTCTGGAGGGTCTGAGGTATTTTTCTACCTTCTGGCAGTTGTCAGTAGCCTCTGATGTCCCTAGATTTGTAGGCAGATCACTGTAACATCTACTTCCATTTTAATGTTATATTCGCTGTGTCTCTGTGCTGTGTCTTGATAGGACCTTGTTTTTTGTGGATCTAACATTGTATTGTAGCATTATGTAAATCTCAGACAAGCATCACTGTGAATATATATATATATATATATAATACCATTCATTACGTTCATTGATAAACGTGCAACTCTACTTATCATGCATTGCTCCTTTGTCCCTAATTATCCACACCACATCCTCCCTTCCCTTCTGATAACCATTAAAGGACTTACAGCCCTAAAGTCTAATTTGTGTTTGTTTTGTTTTGTTCTTCTGTTTATTTTCTCTACATACCAATGTTAGTGAAATAGTACAGTGTTTTCCTTTCTTATGTTACTCCTTCTGGGACTATACATGATTTTGCAAATGATAGAATTTTATGTATTTTTGATAACCATTTAATCATCAATGATAACTGGTAATTTGATAAATAACTTGATGAATATTATATCATTATATATAAACTACATCTTTTTTATCCTTTTAAACCAATTCCTTTTATCCTTTTAACCAAATCCATGAGAGGCTCATTTTCTTCCTGTTCACCATACCTCCCATCTGGTCAGGTTTTTTTAGTATACCAGTACCTGTCAAATGTCATTGACTAACTTGGTATATTCAGGCCAAAATCAGTGTGGATTTAGCGACTGGAACTCTCTAACTAGACAGTTGTTACCCAGCATGTGTCCTTGGAAAATAGAGACAAGTTATGCCCTAAATCCTGTCCTGTCCTACCTGATGCTTTTTCTGCATCTTCTTGCTGTAACCCTTGCTCCCCACAATAGGAATAATTCCTCTGTCAATCACTATGGAGAGAATACAAAAGGAGAGCTGTCACTTGTAAAAGAAAGAAGCTCTTTTGAACACCATGACTTATTGTGTTTATTATTCAACAGGCAGAAATGTATCTGCATTCTAGTCAATCATGTGTGACAACAAGGATGTCACCTACAAAGATGTGATCACCAAAATGCAGCAGATGGCTCTTAGAAAATGTCTCAGATTGCTACTCTGAAAAGATATGATTATTTTAGAGAAGAGTATGTTTTCAGCCTGCAAAGCATAAAATGAGAAAATGACATCAGTTCAAGGGGAAAAAAGCTTAAATGAATAAAAAATTAAACTTCAATGTAGGAAAAAGCTGAATTAAAAAGTATTGTTTTCACTGAATGACAGAAAGCTATGAGAAATGAGGACAAAAATGATGGTATTGTGTACGCTATGAGACTGGGCTTTTACCCTGATAAGAGGAAGAATGACACTGAGATTTCTGGCATTAACCTTGCTGAAGCTATACAAATTTTATGGCAGTCAACATTTCTTGGTCTCTATTTTCATGCATAACTATTCTTGCTATTGCTATGGGCTTTTTTTCACCTATGATTTTATGACAATAGTGAAGTTTACATTTGAAGAAAATGTTTTCTTTTAATTGAAAAACGAAATGTTTCTCCATCTTTTACTTCAAAGTCAAATGCTGATTTTCATTTTATGAATATTGCTATTTTGTGATAATCACAAATATACAGTCAATGTAAGAATGTAATGATGACATGGCTCTTTTTTAATTTCTAGTCACTTAAATTTATGATGCAGAATATTATGAACACAAACACACACACACACACACACACACACACACACATATATATATATATATATATATATAACTTTTCATTGAGGTATTTTGTTATATATAGCATATTTGATTCCAAGGAACAGAACCATACCTTTTCAGATATGTCCACACCACCTCTTGGCTACTTTAAGAAACAAAGAATAACAGCTTGTTTTCTGCCTTTGCAGGTCTTCCAGAGACCCAACAACAAAAATGGTAGCTCATAACTTTGAAAGTGCCCAGCATGTGTGAAAATGTATCAGTTTTGAGCAAAGAACTGGCCCTGTTCTGGCTTTTGTCCTTGTATAGTATAAAGGGAGTGGACCTCCCCTTGACTGGGGAACCACAATGCCCCACTACTTGCCTGCCTGTGGATCTAGCCAACTGCGTCAGCATTAAAGTCATGTCAGATATATACAATGTTCCATGATTCTTTTTGTTTTTTCAAATCAACTGCCCAAGCTGGGACAGCTGCACAATCATCTCCATCCACATTTTTCCTTACCCACACAAAACCCATCTGGTTAGTTCAATTCTATAGTCACAATTGTAGAATTTTAGTTCTATCTGTTCCTTTGTTGTGTTTCTCTATATATCACATATGAGAGAAGACATCCTGAATTTGTCTTTATTAACCCACTTAGTTCACTGAACATAACCTCCCTCCAATTTTATTTTATAATTTCTTTATAAGACCATCTTGTTCACATAACATTTTACTTGTATGAATACTTCCTCTTTCTTGTTAAGTTTAGCCTGAGTATTTCTTTCTTTAATAGTGGATGAGACTGTGTTCTTTATTTCTTTCCTTTCTAGTTTGATGTTCATTTGTTGGAAAATTAGAATTCAACTGATATTTGTGTATTAATTTTGGAGCTAGCCACTTCACTATACTGATTTTCTTCTAATAATATTTTAGTTGAACCTTTTGGGTTTGCTATGTGTATTATCATCTGATATATAAATAGTAATAAATTTATATTTTCTTTCATGATTTGGGTTAATTTTCTCTCCTTCTCTTCTAATTGCTATATTAGTCCTTTCCATACGATGCTGAATAATTATAGTGAAAGTTGACATCCATCTTATACCTGATCTTAGATGAAAAGCTTAGTAATTCACCATTGAATATGTTGTTAGTTGTGGTAATATATTTATACACTCTGCTATATTCATAAATATCTCATATATTCAAATTGTTTTAAAATTTTTTTCATAAATATATGTTCAATCTTATATGATGTTTTTCAGCATCTACTAGCATGATAGTTGGATGTTTTTTCTTTCTTTTGTTGATGTGGTGAATTAGAGGTCTTTCTATGTTGAAACAGTGTTTTATCTCTGGAATAAATCCATTCCGATGATTACTTTATTTTTATACTTCCAACAAATGCATGCACATACACATACATACATACACACATACATGCATACATAAATAAATGTATGTTTTCCAATTAAATAGCATGAGTGATGGAGAACTTTGGGTGTCAATGGTCACCCCACCACATCAATGGCAGGCATCTACATTCACACTGTACCAGCAAGGTTATGCTATGTCAGTGCAAGCTCTAGCAGCAGACACAAACTCCAAGGTCTACAGCTACTGGTTGGGGCTACTTCGAGGAGTGAGCTCCACCAGGGCATTTCTAGCACTGCTGCTCCCTGGAGTATTAGTTGGAGAGGCACAAGGAAAGCTAAGGACAACCTGACATACTCCTAGCAGTCTATCTTGTAGCAGCTAGGACTATGCCCCGGTTCCACCCCCACAAATCTTTGTATTGCTACACCAAGCCCTGATGCAATGTTGCAGTACTATGTGCATCTTTCCCCACTAAGGCCAACTCCCACCATGGCTTTTTAAAATCCACCAGGCCATGAACCAATCCATCTCAGGGCAGGTATAGTGTGTGCAAACTCTGGGCTTTATCTTTTTGTTTTCAATCTTTTTGTACCAGATTTGAGTTCATTGGACAAATCAGATTCAGGTTCAGTTTCATATTCAGGTGGAAAGATGAAGTTGGTGCTAACTAGCACCAACTAGATGCTTAGGATTAAAAATGACCCAATCTGGTTTGCAGGGTGGGAGAACATGAATAATATTCTCTTTATACCCTGAAATAGGATATGAAACAGGTTAGGAAGACAGCATGAATCAACTCAGCAGCAGTCCCCCAAAGAGAGAAAAGAGATTTTCTTGTCCACTTAGGAAGAGACAAGGCAGATTTGTCAGACAGCTTCAGAAAGAAAAATATTAATCAGATATGTAGACGTCTGTCCTTTAGTAATTTGCAGATCCAGAACGCGAGAGCCCTTCATAAAGACCTGGCAACAGTACCTGCCTTGGGTTTGCTTCTGAACACCACCTGCAAAGAGCATGCTGGCATGAGCTGGTTGTCTCAAAAAGAGCTCGTCACTACACACTGGTGCTAACAGCTCACAGAGAGCTATTTGTTGCTGATGTAGGTCAGCAGCTTATAGCGTTGTTGTAATACTGGCATTGCTAATATTCACCCTTCCACATGGCATCACTGATAAGTGCAAACTCAGGTTCTTAGCAGGTGACTGGCACCCTGTGTCCAACCCATTTTGAGAACTGTCCACCATTCCTGATCGTCTGCCACAGCCTTACAATGCTGTTGTTTCCTTTGCTGCCTGGACCAGCTTCTGTTTCAACTACATCCAGCCCACCTTTAGGTTGTTTCTGGAGGCTGGTGCAGCATCATCTCTGCAGCCCCACCTGTGAGACCGCCAGCTGCACTGTGAGTTGGATCCTCGCATAGCACTTGCTTCCATGATACCAGCTGTGGACTTGAAAGGACAGTACCATTTGGCACACAGGATGTTTGGGATGACTGGCCACTGCAGAGACTATCCAGGGTATGACAGCTGGCAGCTTGTGGCCTTAGAATCTCTCTGCTTTCCCAATCTCCTGTTTATTAAATAAACAACATTGCTGTTCCCTGAGTCTGAGTTCCCTGAGTCTTATCATTGCTAGTGTAAGGATGAGAACCCACAGTGACTTATCCCTTAACTCATCACTCTATTTTGTGTTATGTCATGCATAATGAGTATTGCATTAGCTATGAATAAAGTAATGAATTATCATTTTTAAATAAATAGGGTCTAATCTTAGAAACTTCAATGCAAATATCCAATAATACTTCACAGTGAAAATTCATAAGCAAACTATTTTTTATTGATTATATTTTCTCTTCCATCATATACCCTAAAGTTCTCCCACAACCATATCATTTGTGAACTATCATAATTATCCCCTTTTCTCTCCTCCTTCCCTTGATTTTTGCCCTTCCTCTCTGGTTGTATCATTTAGTTCTGTTATCAGTTTGCTAGCTTTAATGTTTTACTGTCCTTTTGTTTGCTTATATACGTGAGAATATATATGTGAGAACATCTCATATATAAATGAGAACATCCAGCATTTATCTTGTGTTCCCTGGTTTATTTTGTCCAGTGTAAATGCTTCTAGATTCACTCATGTTGCTGCAAGTTACATAAGTTTATTTTTGATTGCTGCATAGTATTCCATTATGTATACTGTAAACTAGAAATCAGTCATTCTCAACAGTTTTTGCTTTATTTGGTATGAGAGTAATATTCAATAAAATTATGCATTTATTTTATATACAATCATGTAAAACAAGGAATTAAAGTAAAACAAGGTATTATTTATGCTGTTTTTTTATAATGCTGATATATTTACTAATGGATACTTTGAGGCTATCAAAATTATGAAATTCTGTTTTTTTAAAAAAAGTGGATGAATTACAGGGTATGTTGCTCAGTGAAATGAGAATGACAAACACCATATGATTCCACTCATGAGCAATATATCAAAAAAATAACCAAAAAGATTTGCTATATAAAGCAAAACTAGTATCTGAGAATATAATATCATTTATTGGTTTCCAGAATGGACAAAGGAAGGGGATGAATAAATCAGAAAAAAGCATGAAAATTGTAGTGGCAGATATAATTGAACTTTTAGTAGTGAATGTTAATATATAATATATACACTATATAAACATTAAATATGTATATCTTTTTGCAATTTGAAGTGAAACCCTTTTAATTTTAATAATTCAAAATAATTCATTAAAAGGAACATTTTATAAGTTAGGTCAAATAATATGAAAATGGTTAGTGATATGGAGATAGTAAATACTTTGAAAGTTTGTGAATCATAAACACACAGATGGAAAGTCTAGGATGTTCCTATAAACTCTCATGAATCCAGTTTGGTGATAACTAATCATACATTTTACAAAATGCCCAGAGAAGCTGTTACCTAAAGAAAATATTCAATTCCTATAGACCACCATTAATTCTTGTAGAAAGAGTTACAACTACGGAATGAAAAATGAAGTAACAAGTAAAGCAGACATTAAGTTAGAATTGGGGTGTCAATTTCATAAACACAGATAATTTATGGAGTTCTTTTGTTTTCTCATTTGTGTCTCTCAAGGCTAATGTGATTTCTGTAATCAATATATTGTTCCATATTAAGGAAGAATAACTGACTGCTTCATTGTGTATTCCACTAACTATGGAACGCTGCTATGAAAGACTGAGTGACTAAATTATTTTCTAGCAATATTAGTTTTTCTTATTTACAATTTGTAGATATTGAATGTCAGTGGTGGTAATACAGTGCAGAAACTATGCCAATTTAAAGAAATTTGTTGTACCGTGTGCCCTATTTTTTAAATATAAACTTTTGGCAAGAATTTTTATTTTTTATTTCTTAATTATTTTTTTGATGTACCACATTGCTTTTCAACATGGTTCAAAGATAGGGCTTCACAGCACTTGAGATGTATACTCCTCATCCAAAAACCACCAAGGCAACCCATAAACATCCATTATAGAAGATTGTGCAGTTTATTTGCCCCATCCTCCAGCCTCCTTGTCTAGTGGCTCAATTGTGTAGTTATATTTTTAACATGCCTTAAATTTAGTTTTATTTGTCCTTTTGCTTTCTTTTCTTTTTTTTTTCATCATTCTACATATGAGTACAATCATATGGTATTAGCTTTTCTCCTGATGTATTTCACTGAGCACAATCTGTAGATATACATCTTTAAAATCAATTTTAATGATTGTGTTCTTTCAGTGTCTCTTCCTTCTTTCTGGTTGGCTGCTCCAACCCATTTTCTGTCATATTTTGCTCGTTCTTTGCTTTGTAGTTCTGGTTGCTGGAGTTGGGAGCATTTCTCCCAACTTGGCGCCACTGTCCATCTCTGTGGCTTTCCTCATCCCCTACTATGGGAAGGTGTTTTGATCACGCCGATACTTAAAATTTATACATTTACCCCTTTGCCATCATTAATGGCACAATGTTTTAGCTTTTAGTTTTATGAAGATAACTAAATTAATATAATTTTTCCAGACTTAAAAATAATTGTGCTGAACTTTTCTTATGTGTGTGATTGCTTGAGGGACTTAGTTTATATTGCTACTTTCTAGGAGTCACTCTTGGTAAGTACGACCTTGAAATATGGACACAAATCTAATGTATTAAAGCCACATGATTTCAGATCACAGAAATCACTGAGAGGTAAGAAATCAAATGTCCAGAAAATAAATTTTAAAAAGCTTAAAACTCCAAGAGTAGGTTATTCGAATAAAAAGATAAGAAAAAAGTTGTTCTACCAATTTTGAAAAATGTAGATTTCTCAACCTTCCACTTAAATACAGCCTCTATTTATATACTGTCACCCCAGATTGTTTCTATAGTCATCATAATTTAATAATCTAGGGATTCAAGGTTTCCATATATAAAATATTTCAGTGTATATAAATATGCATGTACATAAAAGCATTATTTTCTTTCTATAGATGATCATCAAATTTTTGCTTTGTCAAAATTTTAATTTAGACTCTTCCACTGAAAAATAGTAGCCATATAAGAAAGTACTACCACTGTGTCATTAAAATATGAGACTGTCAATGTGTAAAGACATTTTTCCTGAATGTGCTGGAAGTTGGTAGTGAGAAAATACTGGAAGTTGTCACTTGCTTCAATGATATTGAATACAGGTGTCTGCAGGGAGTAGTCATATCTGAAATAAAACAGGCAATGTAAGGAAAAGAACTAAGCAAATTAGGTCTGAATAAGGCTGGGGTTCTTATCAAGAAAGAAGGAGTGGGTGTGAATAAAACCACCAAATATGTCTGTGGAACATATTGCCTATACTGCTGTGTCAGGATTCCTTCCAATGCTGACATTGCTTTACTCCGTTCTACTCCATTCTATCTTGTAGGTACACAAATGTCTTTTTATTTAATTCTTCCAGGTTCCTTTTTAAAAGTTTATTTTAAAAAATTATTTGCATCTATCTATCTATCTATCTATCTATCTATCTATCTATCTATCTATCTATCTATCTATCTATCTATCTATCTATCTATCTATCTATCTATCTATCTATCTATCTGTCTCTGTCTGTCTGTCTGTCTGTCTGTCTGTCTGTCTTTCTACCTATCATCTTTCTAATATCATTATCTACCCCATGGTTCTCTTACCAACTTGTCTTAATTTCTTGTGTGCATCCCTCCCCTGATTTTACCTTTCCCTCCCCCTCTTGCTCTATGCTTTGGTTCTCTTCACAGTTTTAAATTTTCCTTGTTCATTTGTTTGTTTGCTTCCCCTATATGCCAAATGTAAGTGAAACTATACAGTATTTCTGTTTTTCCTTCTGGCTTATTTATGTTAACATGATTCCTTCGAGCAGCAGCAAGTGACATGTTTTTCTCTTTTTAATTGATAAATAATATTCCACTGTGTACATATACCACAAATTTCTGACACAGTCATCTATGTGGGGGCATTTGAGTTGTTTCCAGATACTTGGCTATTGAAAATAATGCTGTTATAAACATCCTAGTACAGGTGTCATTTTGAGTTAGTGTTTTGGTATCCTTTGTCTAAAATCCCAGAAGTGGGATTGCTGAATCAAATGGCAGTCCCATCAAATGGCAGTCCCACTTTCTGTAGTTTGAGAGTCCTCCAAACATGTCTTTTATTTGTGGAATTTTCTGTGTTTTCTTGACATAAATCTCTCACCGCAGTCTATGCCTAGAACATTCTTTCCTTCCCTTTCTCCCAGTAAACATCTCTTAATCTTTCTGGTCTAAATTTAAACATGTTTGTTCTGTCATGATATTGCTTTCCCACAAATCAATGGACTGACCATCCTTCCAGCAAGTAATTCTCCTAACCATTGGTCTTTTTAGAAATCACTGTCTATGTAAATACACTAATGCAACTGATAAGCCCCTTTTCCTCTGTCATTAAAAGAACAAATGCCAGAAACAATTGGAAAGACAGTACAAAGAGTAAGGAAGGAATGATACCACTTCAACAAAAAGGAATACCAGCCCTTCCTTTGAGAGGAAGGCTCTCCCATAGCCCTGTTCTGGGAAGAAAAGTGTTTTCAGCATTCAGTGAGATCATGGCCTGTTTGACAGATAAAGTATAGCCAGGTGACTGAGAATTGTGTAAGGCAGTGGGGAAGGCCACAGCTATTTCTATACAGTTTCCTGGCTACTAAAGTTGTTTATGCAGTCATGTGAGATAGGGAAGACACCTAAACCTCCCACCCCATGTGACCTTTGCCCTGCACATAAACTATAAGAGACCATAGTGAACTTGGTTACCTCAAAATTATTCTCTGTGCCTACCTTGGAATAGCTAACAAAAAAACTGTGATACAAATAGTTCTGCTTTTGGCCTGTATCTGCATAGAAAGGGAGAGTATAGGACTTCAGGGCGTATAGATCATGAATTGCTTTGAGAGCAGAAAATAACTACCCACTGCCTTCTAAAAACCTGAGAAGCTCTTGCACATACATTGAGTGTGTACTCAGAAAAAAATAAATAACAATGATAAACAAATTCTAAAACAAAAGGCTTATTTGTTGCCATTGTTAACAATGGTGAGTCAGGAGTGGTACCTACCTCTGTCTTCCAGGGAACCTTCCAGTTAGTTACTGATGCAAGATATGGAAGTGTGAAAAAGAGCTAATAAAGGGAAATAAGGAGACAAACAAAAGACAAAACAAATGAACTTGAAATAGTAATGGCATACATACCACAAGAAGGGAATAGCTATAAAGAGCACAACCACAAACATATGGAAAGATCTCAAATTCCTACCAGAGCACAAAATTGCTATTATCATTAAATTCAAAGAAAGTGGAGAAAATCAAGGGAATTCAGGGAAAAAGTATTTGAGATCACAAGCAATGAATGTAAAGTAGAAATGGAATATTTAAACAAGAAAATAAGGAATGTTTCACAATGCAAAAAAAGTCACTATAATGCATAAGGCATTCTGCAGAAAGCTATGTAAGCAGATTAGACCAACTAACCAAGATGGAAGAAGAGAACAATGAAGAAATACTATAAGATCTATGCAGCTCCATTAGGAACGAAGGGGAAGGACAGTCACAATTGAACAGAAAAATTATTTAAAGAAATAAGAGAAAACTTTCCAAACCTGGAGAAGTAAATGACTATGCAACTTCATGAAGTTAAAATAACACCTGGTCATCTAAATTTGCTGATGCCTACATCAGAAGTAAAAACTAACAAGAGTAGGAGACAAGAAAAGCATATTGAAGGTGGGTAGGGTACAAAGTCAAATAATTTATAAAGGAAATATAAATCTACAAAATCAAACATCATGCAGGAAAGTCTATAGTAAGAAGAGAATGGAACAGTTTGTCAAAATCCTAGGTTATCAAATATGTTAGCCAAGAAAACTATATCCTGTAAGACTCTCCTTCAAGATGCAAGGGGGGAATAAGGTTTTTTCTAAGATAAACTGAAATTAGCTCTTCTAATAAAAATCCTGAAAATGGCTCTCCTACCTAAATTGATAAGGAAAACCCATAAGTAAATGGGGGAAGGGGAATAAGGAATTATATAAAAGCAAAAAGTAAATAAATGTCAATAACAAATCTATACATATCATCAGTGACCCTAAATATAAAATAATTGAATTCTTGAATCAAAATGCATAGAATCATCAGTTGAACAAAAACCCATCATTTTTGTTGTTTCCAGGATATTCACCTGAACTCCAGAGATAAGTACGGAATCCAAAATATACTTGAAAATTATAACTAACAACTGAGTTCCAGGAGAAGCCAATGACAACCATAATTATATAAGATAAAATAGACATTCATGTAAATTAGGTAACAAGAGAAAGAAATTAAAACTATAATGTGTTTGATAATAGGCACCATTTTGTTAGTGAACATCTGGTAGAACTCTTTGTAAATCCATCTCATTTAAGGTTTTTACTTTTGGGTGAGGGTTTTGATTGCTGCTTCAATTGCCCTGCTTGTGTTTAGTTTGTTTAGGCTTTCTATGTCTTCTTTATCCAATTTGGATGTTTGCATAATTCTAAAAATTTATCCATCTCATTTATCTTTTCAAGGAAACAGATTTTTGCTTCATTGATCTCTGGATTGTCATTTTTTTCTCATTGAATTATTTGTTCCTTTTTAATTAACATTTGATTGCTGTTCCTTCTCTAGTGCTCTCAGATGTGAAATAAGGTTTTTTTATTTGGGTATTTTCTTGTCTTTTGGTATGGGGTTGTATTGCTATGTATTTTGCTCTTATTACTGCTTTTGCAGCATTCCATATGATCTGGAACATTACATCCTCATTTCATTCCTTTCAAAATATGTGCTTAGTTCTTTGACTTACTCATTAATACAATGGTTTTCCAACAACGAAGGCTTAAGTTTCCATAAAAAGGGAGATTTCCTGTCCTGTAGTTGATTTCTAGTTTGATCCCTTTATGAACAGAGACATAGATGATAAGAATTCAATCCTTATGAATTTATTGATGCTGTTTTTTTGCCCAATATTCCTAGAAGAATGATCCATGTGTAATTGAGAAATATGTGTGTTTATTTATTTTGGATGGTGTGGAGGAATGTACAGTGTCCTGTAAACTCTTTTTAAGCCCATTAAGCTTAGGTATTAATTCAAAGTCACTGTGCCCTTCTTTAATTTTGAGTCTCCTACTACATATAAATTTCCTTGAATGTCTTTTTTTTTTTTTTTTTTTTTTAGCAATTGTCTAATATTTTGATGTACCTTCTTTTGGTGCATATATATTAATGGGTGCTATGTCTTCCTGGTGTATTTACCCTTTGATCACCATGTAGCTGCCATCTGTGTCTCTTGCAACCCCTTTTCACTCTGTTTGTCTTATATAAGTATGGCTGTATTTGCTTTCATTTGGAGTCCATTTATTGCAGGATTGTTTCCAAACATTTACTTTCAATATATGTCTAACTTTAGCAGTAAGTGTGTTTTGTGAAGCCAGCAGAAGAATGGGTTCTGTTTTTAATCTAGACTGTTACTTTGTATCTTTTTATTGGTGAATTTATTCCATAACATTTATGATAGTTATTGATATGTGGAATTCTGTTCATGTCATTTTGCTCATCATTTTGTGGTTCTATTAAATACCTTGTAAGATTCTCCCTGTTTATTTAAATTTTCTTACAATATTTCTTGAAGGGAATGTTTAGTAGTAGCAAATTTCTGAAGATTTTGTTCTTCTCAGAAGGTCCATAATTTCCCTCATAGATAAATAAGAGATTTTCTACATAAACTATCCTTGGCTGGATTTGTTTTCCCCTTGGAGCTTCTTGAATATGTCGCTCCATTCTTTTCCTGTCCAAAGTGTTTCTTCTGAGAATTCTGATGTGAGTTTAGTTGATTTTCCTTTATAGATTATTTGTTTCTTCTTCTTGTCAGTTTCATTATATTTTTTTGTATTGGATTTTTCAGAATTTTACTATTATGTGTTCTTCAGTAGTTTACTTTTTTTTTTTTTTCTGCTATGGTAATTTGATGTTGTTCTAACTTCCCATATCTCTATTTTTGTTTCTTACCGCATATTTTGGAAGTTCATTTCAATTTCCTCTGAAATTTTCTCAGTTCCCTTGTCTCCTCTTCATTCCTTAAAGCTCTCACCTGGGCACTCTTTTGCTGAGGCAAATACTGATATAAGCTATGATTTTCTCCAGCATCTCCTGTCTGTCTAACTCCCATTATATGGAGTGGGATCTCAGGCTTCAGCCTGGGTCCAGTGTGGTAAGCTGCCTGATAACCATAAGGTAAGGATCAGTTTTCTATCAGATGACTGTTGGTTCTGTGGACTGAACTTCTGTGTTTAGTTATTAGGCCACTGTAAGTTATGGTCCTCAAGGTTGAGCTGCTGGGCTTAATGGCCTGTTCTGTTCAAGGCCTATCTTTTTTTGAACTTTTGGCTCTAGGAGGATAAGAAAAGGTATAAAATAGAGGGAATAAAAGGGTAAAAGGTGGGAAGAGAAAAAAGAAAGGCAATGAAAATTAGGTAAAAATTTGAGAAGGGAGTAGAGGGGGAGAAAGAAACAACATAACAGAGAAAAACAGAGAGGAAGAAAACCAAAACAAAGCAAAAAGAAACTGAAAAAATAGACAACAGGAAAAAAAAAAAGACAAAAACAAAACAAAGCAATCATTCTCCCCCCACTCCCAAATAGTATATATACAAAATGGGAGATTTTTCCTTGTCTTCCCATTTGCTCTTCTGTGTGGATGGGCTCTCCCTTCCTGTGTGGTTTGAACTTCTCATCTGAGCTTACTTAAGAAGGAGTGTCTGTGTGGTATAGGGGGTCTCCCTGGCTGGGCAGATGATCCTTTCTAGGTAAGTTTCTACCCTTTCCAGCAGAGCTTTTTGGACACATCAGGAAGTGGATGCAGGGAAGAGGCTAAATTCCTTGCAACTGGCTGAAATCATGAGCAAGGGTTTCTCACCTGTGAGTGGTAGAAGTGGCATGCAGTTTCAACATCTGAGTCTCCCCAGCAGCCTTAGTGTTCCCAGTTAGAGTCAGCCACTATCATGATGATGATGATGATGATGATGATGATGATGATGATGATGATGATGATGATGATGATGATGATGATGGTAACCATGGTCTCAGCTGACTGTGGATGCCTTCTCTGGTAGTGTGCAAATGTCTGATATAATGACTGACTACAGAGAAGTCACCATTCACTAAGCAGTTTGATGACTTTGGACCTTCATTCTCCAGGTTTTTGTGTTCCTAGAGGTGTTCTGCTGACCTGGTGTAAGAGTTCGAGTTTTCCCAATATTTTGTATTGGCTTCTTTTTCTAGGGTTGTTTATAAAAGAGCTATTGCTTTCAATCTCTCAATTCCTCCATGCTGTGGGCACATCTCTCAAAATAGTTAAAACAGATATGCCATTTAACCCAGAAATTCTCTTACCAGGTATCTACCCAAAAAATGAAAAAAACACAAATTCATGCATTTCTATGTTCCTTGTAACTCTACTTAAAATAGTCAACTTATGAAAATAATCTGCGTTTCCAAGCACAAAGGCATGTATTGTTTATGTGTATAATATAGAATATATCTATATATACCATATGTCATACATATAGTATACAGTGTTCATATATATATATATATATTTGAAGCTAAATCTCTAACAAATTCCTATTATCAGACTATAAAACTGAAGAAAATATAAGACATGAATGATTGGGTGAGAGAGTGGAAGGGAACTTGGTAGTGGAGCAAGGTGATGAGTTATTATTTTTCGTGTGTGATTGAAACACATTTGTAGAGTTTTGAAACAAGCAAATAAATAAAATAATGTATATACTTTACCTTGATAAAGTATAAAAATTATAAAATGAGACATTCTTATGCACTATCCTATTTAACAATAGACTCCCTTATTAATCACCTATCTGCAAATAAAAAAAAATGGTTAAATAGTAAATGACATTGTCCCAGTCACTAAGAAAAAAATTAAAAGAAAAATGCATATTAAAAATTCTAGTGGAGAAAATAATAAGTCAATAGTTATTCATCTATTTATACACACACACAGACTGTTGGGAATTGTAGGTGGGAAAGAGAAGAAAAATGGACAGGAGAGATTGAGATTGTTCCATGAGAGAGACCAGGACTTAGAGAACAATGTACTAAACTGCTTATTAGAGATTCCATGGCCCTTTGAATACCCTGGTAAAGGAATGGTTGCAATGTAGCAGTAAAGGAGGGAAAAAATGAAGACTCTGTGGTTTGTAGCACATAGAGCAGATCCATATGAGGAAGTTGAATCTGTTTCTCAGCTTTGGATTTGTACCAGGGATTAGGGAACATGGAAGGAGACACTTGGAAGAGACTTAACTCAGAGCATCCCAAACTCTCTCACTTCTTGCCTTCCTTGAATTGAGCCACCCCCTGTTTTGTAACTCCAGTGGTCTCCGGAAGGTCATGTGACCATTGACATTTGGCCTGAGCCCTCCAATTGAAAAGAAGGGCTTCCCTAATAAGATAATGCATTGGTTTATTTTCACAAATAATAGCACAGAGCTTTCCCTGGTTCTCTGAGGGCCACCCTGCCGTACTGCCTGGGCAGAACCCACCCCCCCCACTCACCCCTGACCAGCCCAGACAGTGAGAATTCCCCCATGACCACCTGTCAAGTCTGTCAGTCTCTCACTAACGTGGAAGGCAAGATATATCAGCATGTAGTCAAATGTGACATCTGCAATAAAGTCACTCCAATCAAAAATGCACCCTCGGAAAAATACATGAGATGCGCAACATTGGTCAACAGGATGTTGGAGGCAGCAGGTAGGAAAAAGAAGAACCAATGGCAAAGATTGGGTATGGTCCAAGACAAAGTCATGGATCAGGACTTAGTGAACATGTGCTAAGTCATTTACTAGGGATTCCAAGCCCCCTTAAATACCCTGGTTAAGAAATGGCTACAACCCAGCAACAAGGAAGGAAAAAAACCAAAACAAAACATAGTATGTAGCACATGGGATAAGAGGATGGGGGATTCATCTCATAGCAGAAAAACACTTGTGGAGTAAACACCTTTATCTTTAAGGGGAATGTCTCTCCAGTTGGACAATCCTAGGAGGTCAGGGGGTTGCCATCATAGATAAGAGACTAGCCAATAACCATCTCTAGTGTACCAGAGATGGGCAAGGATAGATAAAGTTATTCCTTTATCTAAAGTTTACCTTTTATCTATTTTCAGTCCCCCACAATATATTATGAACATGTGCAATTAGATCTAAATATTTTCACAGTGTGATTTGAAAGAAGATAGTTTTCACATGCAGTGCAGCAGTACCAAAACGATCAGTGATATTATACTTCAATCAATGTCATAGTCTACAGTTCATTGATTGCTTTT
>PVHY01021898.1:0-23203 GCA_004024945.1 Uropsilus gracilis
ACACTTTGCCTGGACTCCAGAGCCTTATGCCCCGTTCTTGTTTGGCAAACAGCTACCACATGCTACATTCATCAATTTGAAGAGCATGGTAGTTTCAGCACTGAGTGTCATCTAGGTTTATGGGCAGCTACCGCCGCGCTGGGCGATCACATGACTCTCTATGCCCACTGTGGTTTTCCTCAGAACAAGCCCTTTCGGAACTCTTCTCCCACTACATGTGTTTTCCTCTAGAATCTGTGGAGACCAGTTGCTCTCATGAGTCCGTGGGAACTCCTACATGGACGTTCAGGGCCACCAAATTTACAAAGATGCGTAGAAAAGAGCAAGCTCTTCCCCTCCACGTTCTTGGCATCACAATTTCCGTCTAGTATATGACGTCTCATTCCAAGACAGCCAGCGACACTTTCTGATCTCACAACACATTCAACAAGGACCACAACATGAGTGCATCGATCAGACTACCCTGATCGTGCGTTCAGTCTGCACATCACTACTTCGATGGTGCGCAGACACTGCATAACCACACTTGTCACCTCACACTGGCCCCCAGCATTTTAACAACGCTCCAGGATATGTTAGCTCAGCTATGCAAATTGTGAGCAGATATATATGAGGTCCCTTGAGAACACGGTCTGGTTTCATGGAACTAGCTTCTGGCTTTTTTACACAAACGTAGTGCAACATTCTAGCAAAGCAATATAGAAAGACATCAAATACATGACACACCATTTCTCAGCTCTCTAAACACCCTTCAGCACACACCGAATCTATCCAATTAGGGAGATAGAAGACAATTCTCAAAAACCTGCTTCCACCTTCTGAGATAGAAGTGCACCAGGGAGTAAGGTAGTACCGTTCAAGTGGATGTCTTCACAGCATACAGCTCTTCACAACCTCTTTCGATTCCGCAGGGTGTGTTGGAAATTGGCCTGTACCACTCAGCTTCCAGGCTGTCAGGAGACATTTCCCTTGCTCCTTGAAAGCTTGTTAGTCGTTGCAGGTCAATGCAGGTCCTAAGCCTTCTGAGTTTAACCATGCCCTCAAAACTGTTCCCTTCTCTCTTTCAATTTTCATATTCAGGTTCCCAAGCAGGACACACTGACGGACAACCAGGTAAGAGAGTCACACTAAGGACAAATCCTTGCTTTCCCATTACCTGTCGAGAGCCTCAAGCTCTTCCATCACTGTGGAACTATCGTTGCAACTTCATCCAGAAATCTACCAGCTCAACAAGTCACAAGTCTCCTACTCCACTAAGACACTCTTCCCACAAACACTTTGCCTGGACTCCAGAGCTTTATGCCCCGTTCTTGTTCGGCAAACAGCTACCACATGCTACATTCATCAACTTCAAGAGCATGGTCGTTTCAGCATTGAGTGCACCGCAGTTGAGTGTCATCAAGGTTTATGGGCAGCTACCGCTGCGCTGGGCGATCACATGACTCTCTACGCCCACTGTGTTTTTCCTCAGAACAAGCTCTTTCTTAACTCTTCTCCAACTACATGTGTTTTCCTCTAGAATCATGGAGACCTTTTGCTCTCATGAGTCCGTGGGAACTCCTACGTGTACGTTCCGGGCCACCAATTATACAAGTATACAAGTATACAGTCTGCTCTTCCACAAGCGTACTGCAGGATTCCTGCAAAGCAATATAGAAAGACATTAAATCCATGACACACCATTTCTGAGCTTTCTTCACACCCTTCAGCACACACCGAGTCTATCCAATTAGGGAGATAGAAGACAATTCAGGAAAAACCTGCTCTCACCTTCTGAGATAGAAGTGCACCAGGGAGTAACGTAGTACCATTCAAGTGGTTGTCTTCACAGCATACAACTCTTCCCAACCTCTTTAGATTCCGCAGGGTGTGTTGGTAATCACACGGCACCACTCAGCTTCCTGCCGGTCAGGAGGATATTTCCCTTGCTCTTTGAAAACCTGTTAGTCTCTGGGGGTCAATGCAGGTTGTAAGCCTTCTGAGTCTAACCATTCCCTCAAAACTTTTCCCTTCTCTCTGTCAACATTCATATTTAGGATCCGCAAAAGGAAACACTGAAGCAGAATCAGGTAAGACTGTCATGCTAAGTAACAAATCCTTGAGTCCCGTTCACTCTCCAGAGCCTCCACCTCTTCAGTCACTGTGAAACTATCATTGCAATTTTACCCAGAAATCTCCCAGCAGAGAAACATAAGTGTTGGCTGCCCGCACAGTTACCTGCTCTTCTAAGATACACTTTCCACAAACAGTTTGCCTTGATTTCATAGCTTTACATCCCGTTAGTATTTGGCTCGCTGTTGGCACCAGGTACATACATCAAATTGAAGAGCACACTGGTCATTCAATGCTGAGTGCACCACCAATGTGTGTCATCTAGCTTGGTGGGCAGAGCCTACCGCCATGCTAGGCGTTCAATGACCTCTCCACTCACTGTGATTTTCCTCATGACAAACACTTTCGTATCTCTTTGCCAATGGCATCTGTTTTTCTCTGAAAAAAAATGGGTCCTATTGCTCTTATACGTCCATGGGACACTCATACTTGGACATTGTGGGCCACGAGGTCCACTACGATACGTAGGCAGAAGCATGCTCTGCACCTCCTCATCCGTGACATCACATTTCCGTCTTGTTGGGTGACGTGTCCTTCCAAGACCACCAGCGACACTTAATGCTCTCACAGCACAGAGCACCCAGGCCAAAGGAACACAACATTGCCCATCCATCAGACTACCCTGATCGTTCCTTCAGTCAGCTTATCACGGCCTTCCATCAGTACTTCTATCATGTACAGGCTAGCATGCCCACACAGCAGTGCCCTGCCTGTGTTACCCAACATTTTAACAACAGTCCAGGATATGTAGCTCAGAGATGGAAATTTTAGCTCATATCTATGAGGACACAGGCTGATAGATTGTAATGTGCTTTCTGGCATTATTACACTATGAAGCGCAAATTATTCCTCACAGCACCATATAGAACGAATGAAAATCCATGACACGCCATTTCTCACATTTCCTCACCCCCTTGCGCCCACATTGAATCTATCCAATTAGGGAAAGAGAAGATAATTCAGGAAATCCTTTCTCCCACCTACTGAATCTTGCCTTCCACACGGAGTACTTGCTCTTCTAAGATAAACTTCCCTCAATCACTTTGCCTTGACCCCAGAATGTTATGTACTATTCATTTATGGCTCACACTGTCACAAGTTGCATTCATCAATATGAAGATCATGGTATTCATTGAACACTGAATGTATCACAGATGAGTGTATTGTAGCTTGGTGTTAAGTTACCTCCTTGCGATGTCCTCATATTACCTCTCCACCCACTTTGATTTTCCTCCAGACAAACCCTTTCATATCTCTTTTCCAACTACATCTGTTTTGTTCTCGAATCAAATGGGACCTGCTTCTCCCATGAGTCTAATGGAACTTATCTATTGGCATTTTTGGCTATTAAGGGCATACATTATATATTCAAAAGTTCCCTCTATCATCCAGAGCTGTTCCACCACAATTTAGTCTAGTTGATTGACCTGCCATATAAGGACACCAGCAACCCTTACTGAGCTCACAAGACAATCCTCCCCAGATCCCAAAGAAAACTGCCTGAGTCTGTCAATCAGATAACCCTGGTTAGTACTTCAGTCAGCACATCATTGGCTTTCCTCAGTATTTCTATGACATGCAGGTTCGCGTACCCACACAATTGTAAATTGCATGTGTCCCTCAACATTTATTGGATGTGTGGACACATGGATATGTGTCCGCAGACATGCAAATTGTGAGTGCACTTCTCGATGAGGATGCCAGAAAGGACATGGTCTGATTGCTTGGAAAATGCTTTCTGCCATTATTAGACAAAAAATGTGCAAATATCTCTGCTGACACAATATAGATTGATAGAAAATCCGTGACACACCAATTCTCAACTTTCTTCACCCCCTTCCGCCCACATCAAATCTATCCAATTAGGGAGACAGCAGAGAATTCAGTAAATACTTGTTTCCATCTACTGAGATAGATGTGCACCAGGGAGGAAGGTAATACAGTTAAAATTGATGTCCATTGTATTATACAGCTTTTATCAACCTCTTTTTATTCCTCATAGTGTTTTTGAAATTTGTCTTCATGAGTCAGCTTCTAGGCAGTCAGGAACACTTTTCACTGCTCCTCGAGAAACTGTTAAACTTTGGGTCAATGCATGTCATGTATCCTTATGAGATTAGCCATACCCACAAACCTTTTCCCTTCTCTCTTGCTATTTTCATATTCAGGATGCCAAGGAGGTACCACAGACGCACAATCAGGTAAGACTGAGCTAACTAAGTATAAAATCTTGGTGATATCCACGCTTTCTCACCCCCTCTCAATAGTCTTCAACCTCTTCAGTGACTGTGTATCTATCATTGCAAATTCATCCAGATATCTCCCAGCATAGTAAGATAAAGGTGAGTGGTCCATACATGGGTAATTGCTCTTCTAAGATAGACTTCCCATAAACACTTTGCCTTGACTCCAGAGCTTTATGTCCCGTTCATATTTAGCTCACAAATGACACAAGGTACATTCATCAATTTGAAGAACACAATGGTCAACAGAGAATGTATCGCAGAGGAGTGTGGTCAAGCTTGGTGGGCTACCACCTCTCCAATGTGCGGTCACATTGCCTCTCCTACCACTTTGATTTTCTAAGGACAAACCCCTTTACATCTCTTTTCCAACCTAAACTGTTGTTATCTAGATCCAATGGGGACATGTTGCTCTTATGAGTTCCTGGGGAACTGATACTTTGTACATTTGGGCCATCAAGTGCAGAAATTTCTGAACACAGAAAGGTCCTCTGTTCCTTCACAGCTGTTCCATGACAATTACAGTCTAGTTGTTTGACTTGCAGTTCCAAGCAACACTTTTAAAACTCACAACACATAACTCCCCAAACCACAAAGAAAACTACTTGAGTCTATCAATGTGACTACACTGGTTGGTCTTTCAGTCAGCACATCATTTGCTTTCCATCAGTACTTCTAAAACATACAGGCTGAGCCCACCTGAACATTTGCTACTGCCAGTGTCCCACAATATTTTAACAACACATCATTGATACATGTAATCAGAGAGGCAAATGGTGAGTGCACATCTCAATGAGAATCCCAGAGAGGACACAGTCCGATTGCATGGAACTTGTTTTCTGGTATTAATAGGTAGACAAGTTTCAAATATCTCTCCAGACAACAATCTAGATTGAAAGAAAATCTCTGACATGACACACCAATTCTCAGGTTTCTTCGCTTCCTTCTGCCCACCATAAATCTATCCAATTAAGTGAGATAGCAGAAAATTCAGTAAGGACTTGCTTCCATCAATTACGATAGTTGTGCTCTAGGACATAAGGCAACAATCTTACAATTGATATACACCACATCCTACAGCTTCTCTAAGCTCTTTCGATTCCTTAGTGGGTCTTTAAACTTGTATGAACTACTCAGCTTCCAGACAGTCAGTAGCACATTCCCCTTGCTCCTCTGAACTAACTTTAATTGTGGATCAATGAATGTCATGAATACTAGTGGACCATAATCATAACCCAAAATTTTTCCTTCTGTCTTGCTTTTTTGATATTCATATTCCCAATCAGGAACTGCAGCCAGAGAATCCGGTAAGACCTGATCTAAGTATGAAATAATAATCATATCCATTCTTTCCCTTCCTCTCTCAATAGCCTTTAACCTCTTCAGTCACTGTGTAACTATCATTCCAAATTCATCCAGAAATCTCCCAGCATACTATGATATACACTAGCAATCCACACACAGGGTAATTGCTCTTCTAAGATACACTTTCTACAAACACTTTGCCTTGACTCCAGATCTTTATCTCCTATTCAAACTCAGCTCACAGATGACACTGTTAAAATTGATATCCATCAAATTATACATCTACCTTAAGCCTCTTTTGAATCCTGAGAGGGTTTTTGAAGCTTGTTGGCACTAGTCAGCTTCCTGACAACCAGTAGCTTAATCCTTTTGTTCCTCTGAACAAATTATTTAATTGTGGGGTCAGTGTATTTTGAATGTTTGTGGAGTCATAAACCACTCTCCCAGCACTGTTTCCTGCTGTCTTTTTTTGATATTCAAGATTCCAATAAGGAACTGCAGTTGGACACAATTTAAGAACTGTGTTCACCAAGCTTGAAGTTACCAGGATCATGGTGCCTTCCCTTACTCTTTCATTTGTCTTCACTTCTTGACTGTCTTCCTCCTGTGTAATTACCATTGGAAATTCCAGAGTTCTCCCAAAATATCAAGATATATATATATATATATATAAAACACAGTCCACATTGGGGTAATTGCTCTTCTAACAAGCCTTGCCCACACATGCTCTGCTTTCAGTCCAGATATTTATGACTTCACCGTTGGTAATTCCAGAGTTCTCCCAAAATAGCAAGATATATATAACACAGTCCACATCGGAGTAATGCTCTTCTAACAAGCCTTGCCCACACATGTTCTGCTTTCAGTCCAGATATTTATGTCCCATTCATATTCCTGCTCAGAGATCATGATGTATATTTATCAATTTTGAGAACACGAAAATTACTCAACTCTGAATGCATTACAGGGGAGTGTTACCATGCTATTTTGGAACCACCTCCACAATTATGTGATTCCATTCCCTTTATGAACCCTTTGATATTCTATAGGCTCACTTCTTCACTTCTCCTTGCCAACTACATCTGTCAAGTTCTCTATCATTTGGGGACGTGTTGCTCTAATTAGTTAATGGGGACCAAACTCTTTGGACACTTTTGACCATGCTAGGACAGAGAGATATGTACTCAAAACTTCCACTGACCTCACTATGTATACCTCTCTGGACCTCAAAGAACACATCCCTCTTTCAATCAATTAGATCATTCTTGAAGTCAATCAGCACATCTTTTGGTTTGGATCTTCACATACAATGTTTTTGGTACTCAGCACTCACACAACCTTCTCCCCTGTACGTCCTCCAACACATGAGCAGGAGACCATGGATATTTGTCTTCCTTGTGGCAAGATATAGGGGAAGTTTCAATAAGGAACCCTGTGAGGACACAATCTTACATTCCATGGATCTCTACTTCTAATGCTGTTAGATCAAGTAGTTACAAATAATTCACTGATCCAGAATTAAGTAGAAGGAAATAACCATGACTCACTGTCTCTCTCATGTTCCTACTCCACTCACATACATCTATACACACAATCAACAGAGCAGATTATTCATTATTAATTGTCTTTTATTTTTTCTTTGAAGTGTTGAAAGTCACACAAATGTAATTTATATCTGTTGAATCATTCATCTGTCTCTAACCTTTTTTATATTCTGGAGTGGGTTTCAAATTTTCTCAGACACTTTCTTTGATTGTGAAAATAAGCATCACATTCACCTTTCTCCTCAGATGATATGATTTAAGGGAGACAATGCTTTAGTGAATCCTTTTTAACCACACTATACTATACTATACTATGCTGTGCTGTGCTGTGCTGTGCTGTGCTGTGCTGTGCTGTGCTGTGCTGTGCTGTGCTGTGCTATACTATACAACCATACTATCCTGCTATAGTTCTTGTAATATTCAGGTTCATATTCAGGAACTGGAGATGGAGATCCATGGGGTTCACAACCATGATATAAATTTCAATATACACTTTACTTTTTAAAGAATTATATATATATAAATTTTGGGAGGGAATATAGATTTTTTATCATTAAATCATTTTATATGTTTATGTATATATTTATATTACATTACATTTCCCCAGGTTCTCCCTCCACCTTATCATCCATGAACATTCATCTTGATCTTTGTGTGTTCCTCACTTTCCTGATTTCTCCCTCCCTCTCGCCCTCCCCTTCTCTAGTTGTTTCTCTCAGTTCTGTAGTTAGCTTCTTTTGACTTTTCTTGGCCTTTTGTTTGTTATATCTATAGTCCATGTTTTGGTGAGACCATAGGGTTTGTCTTTTTCTTTCTCTTTCTGATATATTTCTGCTAATGTTGATGTACACTTTAAATATCTGAATGTGTGCATGAAAATCAGAGCACAGCAAAATATAACATTCTCCTTTCAATACTGATATTTTACTATTTCATTTTTATGGCTACCTATACATTGCTCACTCTTAGAACCCTGCTTTCATCATAGATTTTTATTGCCTGTCTACATATCTGATGTTTTGCATTACATGGGACCCATCATTTCCTTCTTGAGTAAAGTTCTGAAGTGATTTTTCTTTTCATTGGTATATGAAGATACTAACTAAAATATTTTGATTTCTGTGTTACTTTTTTACTACCCATACAATAGAGGCTAAATAATTGACTTGACATACAGCTGAAACCAGCATTTCTGTATTGTCCTCAGATTTTATTTTCCCTCCACATTGTTCCACTAAGGCAATTAATTAAAACATCAAAGAAATGTTAGTTTGTCAGCAATTTGATATTCTGTATAAATGTACTCTATATAACTATATTATGTGATTAATTCTATCAAATCCAATAGTTGAAGCCTTGAATTTTTATTTGGATGACCACTTTTAAGAACTCACTCTAGGCTTTCATAAATGTTTTCATTCTGTATGTGTCTGGTTCTATTTACTTCTATAAGTATGGGTTGTTTTTATAAGTTAGAACATGAGGACAATTTTTTTTAGTACCAGAAAGACATTATTAAACATTAGGTCTGATTTTCTTTTGTGTGTCATTATCAATAAGAAGCCCATTTAACTGAACAGATAAGGGCTAGAAAACAAACACCACTCCCATTTACCCAATACTCATCTCATTTTGTTTTCCCTTTCAGAGATCTATTGAAACGATTCACAAATCAGATCTTGGTAAATTAAATAGACACCATTAATTTTGATATGGTTATGTCCTATATGTTGAATACCACACTATAACCTCATGCTAAAACCTAACACTTTTTATATTGTTGAGATGTTTTATGTTTTCTCCCCTAATCATTTGCAAAATGCTTATTATCTCTATCTGTCTTGTTGTACATTTGTATTTTAACAATATGATTTCTGTATTTGGGACAAGTTGTGAAGTCAAGTTTCTGTGAAGACCCAGAAATACACTATCTTACATTACATACATCTTTTTTTTTCTGTTATTTTCAACAAGGACTGGAATATGTCCTTACAGATCAGTTCTATAAAACAAAGTCTCACTAGTGTTATATTCACCTCTCATCTTGACTTTGTGTACTCTCCCACAAATCTATTGAAGCAATTGGCAGATAAAACCATATAAATACTAAATGGATACCATGAGTGGACTACAGGATAAAATAAAATGCAGCTAACTACCATCAGACCACATAGTTTAGACCTAATTCTTTTTTCATTTCCATTTTATTTTGTTTTGCATTATGAATAGTACAGTTGTAAATATTTAACAAAAACTAATTTTCTCATTTGGGTAATTTTGAGGAACCATATTCCCAATTTCAATTATTGGGCATATGTGATTAATTTTATAGACCTTGCATTTTTTTCCTATGTATTTTCAAAAACTGATGTCCTTATAAATAATTTTATCAGTCTGTGATTTTAGCCTTTTTCTTAGCTCTGTAATATTCTTTTTTGTTAATTTTCTTTTTTCATTTATTCAAAAAAGTTCTATACATTGTTGTGTTTCCCATAGTTCTTGTACCACTACACAACCTATAACTATGTCACCACATTCCTGGTGTTCATAGCTGTCCTGCTTTTGGTCCCTACATCCCTTTCCTTTGGTATATGCTTCAGTTCTATGGTCAGCTTTTTTAGTTTTGATTATTTATTGTCCTTTTGTTTGATTTATCTACTATAGTCCACATATAAGACCCTCAGGTTTTTATCTTTTTCTTTATGACTGATTTCAGCTAGCAAAGTCTTTTCCAGATCCACCCATGTGCTGCAAGAGTGTTGTGGGGTTTTGTTGTTTTTTTTTTTTTTGATACTTGAATAATATTCTATCATCTAATAAATAATAAACCACAACATTTTTATCTTTATGTCAGTTTTGAGGCATTTGGGTTGTTTCCATATCATGGTTACTGTAAATAGTTCTACACTAAACATAGTATAGGTTTCCTTTTAAAATTAGTGCCCTTTGAGTAAATTTACAAGAGTGAAATCACTGGATCATATTGTAGATCCAAGTTTAGAGTTTAAAGGACCCTCCAAAGCATTCCATGGTGTCTGGGATAGTTTATAATCCCACCAGCAATGTAAAAGGGTTCCTTTCTCTCCACAATCTCTCCAACATCTGTTGTTTGCAGTTTTTTTTTGTTTGTTTGTTTGTTTTCTTTTTTCATGTGATGAGTTATCTCATTGTAGTTTCATTTGCATTCCCTGGTTATATGTGATGTTGAGCATTTTTTTATATGCCTGTTGATCCTTTGTATTTCTTCTCTGGATAAGTGTCTTTTTAGTTCTGCCCATCTTTTGATTGGGTTGTTTACTTTGTATTTGTTGAGTTGTACGTGCTCCCTTATCTGTCACGTGGTGAGCAAATCCTTTCTCCCATTCTGCTGGGAGCCTCTTTGTTTTGATTATTGTCTCTTTTGCTGTACATACGTTTTTAGTTTAATATAGTTGCAGAAGTTTATATTTTCCTTCATTTTCTTTATTGTTGTTGATGAGTTTTCAGAGAAGTTCCTGTTTTATTCTATATATTTTATGGTGTCAGATTTTATATTGAGGTCTTTTCTCCATTTTGAGTTATTATTTTTGTATATGGTGTAAGATAGTACTCTAGTTTCTTTTTTTTTTTTTTTGCTTGTTCACATCCAATTTTCTCAATCCCATTTATTCAAGAGGATACCATTGTTCCAGTGCATATACTTTACCCTATTGTTGCTGATAAATTTTCATATATGTATCATTTTAGTTCTGGGTTTTCTATTCATTTCCTTTGGTCTTTATGTCTATATTTGTTACAATACCATGGTTATTATGATGGACTTGTAGTATTATTTGAACTCTGGGAGTGTAATGCTTCCATTCTTTTCCCCTTGCAGTTGGGAGAACTTTCACTATTGGAGGCTTTTTGTGGTTCCATGTTAATTTAACAGTATTTGATGTATTTCATTGGAGAACATCATTAAGATTTTTATTGGAATTTCATTCAATCTGTGGATTGTTTCATGATGAAAATTTCAGGATAAAAAGATATTAACATTAAACATTAAAAAGCCATTTATGACAACCCCAAAGCAAACATGATTTTTAATGGTGAAATACTGAAAGCATTTCCATTGAGACTGGAATAAGAAAAGGATGTCCACTCTCACTACTGCTTTTCAACATAGTAATGGAACTCCTAGTGAGGGTAATTAGGCAAGAGAAAAACATAAAAAGAATCCAAGTATGAAAAGAAAAAGTGGAATCATTATACAGAGGTGATATGATATATAAAGAATCCAAAAAATCCACAGAGAATAAGTGAAAATAAGCCATTTCAGTAAAAGTAGCAGTCTACCAAATAAATAGACAAAAATATAAGTAGCCTTTTTATATGTCAATGACAAATCTCAGAAAGAATAAATTTTTTTAATCATCCTTTTGGCATTTATATTAAGAAAATTTAAATATCTGGGAATAAATCTACTAAAAGAGGTGAAAGAACTATACACAAAAAATTACAAACCACTGTTGAAAGAAGGCACAAAGAAATGGAAAGATATTTCTTGCTCATGAATTGGAATTAACATTATACGCTGCTGGTGGGATTTAGTAATCCCATTTTTGGGAATTTGCCCAAAGAGTGCAATAATACTAATTCAAAAAAGAAACCTCTGCAATCCTGTTTATTGCAGCAATATAACAATAGCCAGGGCAGCACTATTTACAATAGCCAGGATATGGAAACTACCCAACTGTACTAAAATCGATGTATGAATCAAAAAGTTGTGGTATATATATATATATATATATATATATATATATATATGTATATGTATATATGTGCATATATGTATATGTATATGTATATGTATATGTATATGTATATGTATATATATACACACACACAATGGAATATTATTCAGCAATAAGAAAATACAAATTCATGTCATTTGCAACAACATGAGTGCAACTGGAATGAATCATGCTAGCTGAACTAAGTTAGAAAGAAAAAAGATAAATACTGTGTGGTCTCACTAATATGTGAGATACAGGGAAAACAGGCAAAAGGACACAAAAAAGTTAAAACTAACAAACTGGTAACAGATCTGACACTATATAGCAAGGCAGAAAGAGGGAGAAAGTGAAATCAGGGGAAGGATGAGACCAAGCAATATAGATAGCTCAGTTCGTGGGTGACCTGGTGGTGGAAGAACTTAGGTATACAACAATGTAAAATATATATATATGTATATTCAATTAAAAAATTTTAGTCAATAAAATCTGCTTGCAAACTACATTTGTCATGTTGTAAAATACTCCTGTGACCTAATGATTTCTGTGGCTAAGTGCAGCAAGATCCAATGTGAATTTTTCTGTAGCTATCCATAAAGACACATTAGTAAACATGACTTTTGTTTTGCTTACCCGTGTTAATTTCAAGCAGAAAATGAGAATAACCCAGGGAATTGTTACACAAAAAGATCTACTACATCCATTGAATTCTACACACATCTCAGATTTTATTCTCCACCGAGCTTCTCCACCTTCATTTGTGTGTGTGTGTGCATGTGTGTTCTCCACACATGTTCACACCCATCTACTCTTTATGTTTCATATTTTTGGTGATTTTTCCAAGTTTGGTTTTAATGTTGCTGTTTTTCTTACAATTATTTTTGGTATCTCTATAGTCCATTTTTAAATGACACCATTCATTATTTATCTTTTCTTTCTGCTTATCTAATAAGACATTTGTCCCATTTTATCACCTTTACTCGACTCCCCCACTCCTCTGTCATTACTCTGATAATACATTGATCTTTTTTCATATGTGATATTAATATGCATATGTTAATGAACATACATATTATGTTATATCTTTAACATTTTTTCTTTGATTTATTTATGTCACCACACCATCTTTCATTGTAAGTACATATTGCAAATATTAATAATATAATAACCTTCTGGAGATTATAAAAACACAAAGTTAAACATAGACAAAAATATCATTTACTTTGATTTAAATTTCTGGCGATGTGTACTAATTTTAAGATATAATTATTTTATCAATATTTCTAAAACCTTATTTCCATTTATAGATTTGAATAAAGTTTAAAGATATGTAGGTAAATGCAAAGTTAGTAATATGTGATAGAATTGATTTTATGTTTGTCACTTAACCTCTTTGGCATTTTATTATTTTAAAAAAATAGCTCTAGGCAGGCATGGTGGTGCATGCCTGTAATCTCAGTTACCCAGGAGGCTGAGACAGGGCATTACTTGAGTCCGCGGGTTCGAGACAACCTTGGGTAACATAGTGAGACCTAGTCTCTTAAAAAAAAATAGTTCTGCCCAAATAGTCTACAAGATATATTTACATGGGAAAAATTACTTTATTTTGAATGAGTGATTATAACATTTAATAACTATCAAGTCATTAAATGGGAGAGATTTTGTGTCAGAAAAGAATCCTTTAAAAAAAACACACACAGGCTCTGCAAAGCACAAATATAATTGAATTATCTTATTCTAAAATGCAGTTTTCAGATCAGTGTAGTTTCTACAGATCAGCAGTTAGTCATCACTCTTTTTTGGTAAGGTGCCATTACATGACTTCATTTCATTAGTCTCTCTTAATCTGATGTTAAGAACCACAAGATTCTCCAGGGTCAAAAAAAATCAATAAAATATAGGTTTTGGCATGTTCTCTCTTGCCTCTTATCCCCTTCCTTCATTTTTTCATGTCTATCATTCTCATCAGCACACACATACAAGCTATTATGTCTCATTACTGAATAAAGAGATAAAAAGCAACAGTTAATCTAGCCAGTTAAATAAAGCCAGTTAATCTAAAGTCTTCATGTAACTACTGTCCTATTTCTCATTTTTACAGATCAAACTCCACTAAATAATTATTAATACTCATTTTCCCCGTGGCAGAATCTCATGGAACCAAAATCTGAGGTCTCCGGCTAATAACAATGAGGATAAGTCATCTTGATGTGAAAAGTCAGCCTAATGTATTCAACAATGAACTGTACATTCATGAGAGATGAAACTATAACCTCCTGACCAAACCCCAAATGTTTGAATAACACACCATATGGAATGCTACTAATATGTATGATTATTTCTGTATTGAATAGCTAAGGTTGGGGATACTTGTTATTCATCATTGAATAAGTAAATTTTATATTAAAACTAATAAATAAAATAAAAATAATAAAATGATAAAAAAAATCATGTCATAAGTATTTTCATTCCATTGATTGCTATTAGCAATTTTGAAATATGTTTTGTTCATTTTAGACTTGAAAATGAGTAAGTATATTGAGGTTAATAATACCCAGGATTCTCATACTTGGAGCATGTAATCATACACATAAAAATGGGAGAAGGATAAAATATATCTTGTGACATTTTGGATTGAATTTGGAGGTACCATTATAAGTTCCTACAGTATAATATAATAATCTAGTTTCATTTTGCTTGTGATTGTCCTGTTTCCCAATACTATTTATTCTGGTTCCCTTCTCCATTTTGTGTTCTTAGCTCCCATATGATAAATTTCATATGTATAATAGAACCAAGAAATAAATACATATATTACATAATGTAACATAATGTATAATATACTATTACATATATATGTAATAGTATATAATATACTATTACATATATATGTAATAGTATATTGTAATATATGACTATATAATATACTATAAATCATAAATGTTATATTGGATATATAGGGGTTTATTTCTGAACTCTATTCTGATCCAGTGAGGTATGTCTTTTTATTCCAACATTATGCTGCTTGGATCAATATAACTTTGCAGTTTAGTTTGAAGTCAGGGATTGTGATACATAAATTTTCATTCTTTTATCCCCTCAAGCTTTCTTTGGCTCTTTGATGTCCTCTTTGTTTCATACAAATATTAAGGTTTCTTGTCCTATTTCTGTGAAGAATACCTTAGAGACTTTGCTAGGAATTGCATTGAATCTGTCAGTTCCTCCAGATAAAATTGACATTTTAACACTGCTAATTTTCCCAGTCCAAGAACACAAAATCTTTCCATTTCTTTGTGTCTTTTTTAAACTTTTTCAAGAATGTTTTAGTTTTAATGTACAGATATCTTATCTTTTGTTTTAATTTATTCATAAGCATTTTATTAGTTTGATTCAAATTGTAAATGTTTGCGGTTTCTTAATTACTCTTTCTGATAGACTTGTTTGTATATAGAAATGGAGCAGATTTTTATGAGTTGATTTGTAGCTTGCAATTTTACTGTATTTATCTATTGTCTTTAATAATTTATTGGCAGTCTTAGACTTTATGTATATGATATGTGAACAGTGAATGTCATACTTCTTTATTCACATTTTGAATATCTTTCATTTCTTTTTCTTACCCAATTGATGTGGCTAGGAATTTCAATACTATATTGAATGATAGATGTTGTATATAGTAGGCACACTTGTCTTGCTCCTGATCGTACAGGAAAACATATCCGTTTTTCACCAATGAATATGATGGTAGTTGTGGGTTTGTTATACATTGCCATTATTATTTGGTAGAGTTACATTCATTTTCTGTCCATTTTATTGAGATTTTGTCATATGTGGATATTAAATATTGTCATAATTTTTATACATCTCATGTGAATTTTTACCATTCATTCATTGATGTGACATACCAAATAGATGGATTCATGTATTTTTAACCATTCTTATATCCCTGAAAAAGATTTTGATTGATCATGGTACATGATTCTTCTAATGTTTTGTTGAATCCAGTTTGATAATATCTTGATGGATGTTTCTTCACCTGTGTTCATCAGAGATATTAGCTTTAGTTTTCTTTTTATCTACGTATCTGGTTTTAGTATCAGGGAAATGTTAGCCTGATGAAGTAAATTGTGAAGCAGTGCTCTGATTTATTTTTATTTATTTATTATTGATTAATTGATTTGATTCGATTTGATTTGACATCGCTATCTACTCCAGGATTCTCCCACCACCTTATAACCCATGAACCATCGTATTAGTCTTTTATGCCCATCCTACCCCCGACTTCCTCCCCTCTCATGCTCTATGCTTCAATTTTGCTAAAAGTTAGCTTTAAATTTTTCTTGTCTTGTTTGTTTTCCCTTTGTCCCTCATATAAGTGAGACCATCCAGTATTTCTCTTTTTTTTTCTGGCTTATTTCTGAAAGCATGATTCCTTCTAGTTTCATGCATATTGCCACAAATGACATGTTTGTCTTTTTTGATTAATAGTATTGATTGATGAATAGTATTCCATCGTGTACAAATATGATAGCTTTCTATACCACTCATCTATTTTGGGCATTAGAGTTGCTTCCATATCCTGGCTATTGTAAATATTGCTGCAATAAACATCAAGTTACAGTTTTCTTCTTAGATTAGAGTTTTTGTAACCTTTAGATAGATACTAGAAGTGGGATTGCTGGGTTGGATGGGAGTTCCATTTTCACTAGTTTAAGTGTTCTCCACACAGTTTTCCATAGTGGCTGGATCAGTTTGCATTGTAAAAGCATCCCTCTCTCTCCACATCCACACCGACACTTGCTTTTGCCCATTTTTTTTTATAGGCCAATCTTACTGGTGGAAGATAGTGCTCCTATTTTTTTTAAGATTTTCAGGATAAGTATAAAATCTTCTCTTAATGCAATGAATTCTAGAAGTGATCTTATCTGGTATTAGAAGGTTGTTTGGGGAGGGTTTAATTACTATTCAGATTTTCTTACTAGTGTCTGATGTGTTCGGATTTTCTATGTCCTATTAACGCATTCCTGGATGACTGTGTAACTCTAAGAACTTGTGCATTTCTTCTAGGTTATCCAATTTATTGGAATATAAGTTTCATAGTAGTCTCATAATCCTTAATATTTCTGTGGAAATACAGCTTCTATTTTGTTTGTGAGATTATTTTAGGCTTTGATTTCTTTTTCTTCTGTTCTACATAAAGTTTTGACAATATTGTTCATTTTCTTTTTAAAGAAAATTCTTGATTTCATTGATCTTTTCATTTACTTTTTTGTTTCTAATTTATTTCTGATACTTTTTAGCAAAGTGCCATTGTTTAATCCTTGTTAATATTTGAAATTCTTATACATATTTCAACTGTCTAGAATTTCTCCACTTAGATGTGATCACTATACATCTCTCACTACCAAAATACTCATAGTCCTCCACCATACTCCATTGTGCTTTCTCTCCACTCCCATCCTTACCTTTCTCCTCCCTGCTTCTCACCTTCTCTTCCTGGTCAGCTTTCAAGGGTTGGTTTTCAAGTTTGTCTCTGACTCTTTTTTTGTTACCTATAGTCCAAGTGATACAATCTGGTATTTATCTTTCCCTTTCTGGCTTATTCTGTTTTGGTCTTTATGATTTCCTTTCTTCTACTAACTTCAAGCTTGTTCCTTTATTACCTGTTCCTTTAAATAAAATTAATAAAGATTAAATTGCTTTCTGAGATTTTTCCTGTTTCTCCATACAAGTTCTTAATACTATTTATGCAACATCATAAGGATTTTTTAAGTAGTGTTTGCATTTGCATTTTCTCCAGGTATTTTTTTATTTGCCTTATGATTTCTTTATTGACACAAGAGTTGTTCAATACCATATTGTTTTATCTCTATCTAATCATTTTTCCAGTTTTCATCTTTGGTTGATTTTTAACATACCAATGTTATCAAAAATTGCTAGATGGAGATGCCAGATCACTGGCACCAGCACCAGGCATTTGGGAGGGTCCTTTCCTTGCATCGTTGCCACCGCAGATCTGGAGAGCCACCCCCTTCAGCCAGGTTCCTGAGGAAACCCACCTGACCTTTCCCCCACCAAGAGCAAGTCAGAAAGCAAAACACAATAAAGAGGAAAAATGTAGACATGCAAACAAGTCCTACAGGAAATAATCCATCACCACCAAAGACAATCTACAGAAAACACCAAGGAAGATATTGAAGAAATGATGTGTATCTTAGACAAAGATTCCAACATCAACATGTTAAATGCACTCCAACAAATAAGAGAAGAATCAGAGAAAAAGGACAACAGAATGATGGAAGCATTTAATGCACTAAGGAAAGAAGTGAAAGATATTTTTTTAAAAAGCATCAATATGTATAACCTAATCAACGAAGATACAACATTCCAAAATGTGTGGGACACAGCAAAAGCAGTATTAAGAGGAAATTTCATAGCAATACAGACCCAAATAAAAAGAATGGATACAGTCCAAAGAAACACTCTAATATCCCAACCTGAGGACCTAAAAAAAGAGCATTAAAAAAACCCAAGACCCAGCAGAATACAAGAAAAAAACAAAAATAAAAGTAGAAATTAGTGAAATATAAACCAAAAAGACCATCGAGAAGATAAACAAAACCAAAAGCTGGTTCTTTGGAAAAATAAATAAAATTGATAAACCCCTTGCAAGGCTTACAAAGAAGAGAGAAAATTCAAATAAACAGGATCATAAACAAAAAGGGAGATACTACAACAGACCCAGCAGAAATCCAAAAGATAATTAGGGACTACTACAAACATCTATACACAAACAAATACAGCAACCTGAAAGAGATGGACAAATTCCTAGAACAATACAGTCATCCAAAATTGAGCAAAGAAGAAATAGAAAAATTAAACAGGTCAATCACAAGCAGTGAAATTGAGGCAGTTACCAGAACTCTCCCTAAAAACAAGAGCCCAGTTCCAGATGGTTTCACAAATAAATTTTACCAAACTTTCAAAGAGGAACTAACACTGGTACTGTTAAAACTCTTTCAAGAAGTTGAGAAAGAAGGAAAGCTGCCAAATACCTTCTATGAAGCAAACATTACACTAATTTCAAAAACAAATATAGTGCAAAGAAAGAGAACTATAGACCAATCTCCCTAATGAACACAGATGCAAAAATTCTAAACAAAATCCTGGCAAACCAAATCCAACATTGCATAAAAAGGATTATCCATCATGACCAATTAGGATTCATCCCAGGGGCACAGGGATAGCTCAACATCTGAAAATCAATCAACATAATCCATCACATCAACAAAGAGAAAAACAAAAACCATACGATTATATCAATAGATTCGGAAAAAACATTCAATAAAGTTCAGCATCCTTTCATGATGAAAGCCCTGGAAAAAAATTGATATGAAAGGAACATACCTCAACATAATAAAAACTATATAAGACAGCCCCACAGTAAATATCATCGTCAATGAGGAAAAACTGAAACCATTTCAATTAAGTTCTGGAACCAGGCAAGGATGCCCACTCTCTCCACTCCTTTTCAACATAGTTCTGGATGTCCTAGCTAAGGAAATAAGGCAAGAGAAAGACATAAAGAAATATGAATAGGGAAACAAAAAATAAAGCTATCATTATATGCAGATGATATGATATCTATGTAGAGAACCCAGAACAATCAACAGAAAAACTAATAGAAATAATGAACCTATTCAGTAAGGTAGCTGGATACAAAATCAACACACAAAAATCAGCAGCATTCATATATGCAAAGAATCAATCAGAAGAAGAAGAAATTAAAACACCCCATTTGCCATTGCACCAAAGAAAATCAAATTCTTGGAAATAAACCTTAACTAAAAGAATTAAAAGACCTATACAAAGAAAACTATAAAACATTCTTAAAAGAAATAGATGATGTTAAAAAAAATGGAAAGATATTCCCTGTTCATAAATCAGAAGAATGAACATCATCAAAATGGCCGTACTACCAAAGGCAATCTGATGATTTTGGTTTGGTTCCTGTGGTTTGTCATCATGAACTCACCCAGGTGTCATAAGTCAAAGCAGCTGGTTTTACTTGAGTGTATATTCATTGAAAACAAACAAAAAAATTATAACAGATTTCTTCTGAGATGGAGTCAAGTAGTACACTTAGAGAACAATTTACATTATCTCACATTTCCTTTCCAATATAATAGTGGCTAAATGATTTTTAAACATTGTTTCACTTCAATGTAGGAACGCTGATACGAGCTTTCTGACCAATAAGTCCTCTAGGGAAGGTTCCCTCTGCATGATTGCTCACCAGTTAATGCTATCCCTTTGGACCCTTTTTACTCATTTTTCACACCTTCTGCCTCTGCAGCTAAACAATCTGTTCTTTGAGTTTGTCTTTATTTGTTATGTCCTTATCTATGTGATATATTTCACTTAGCACAATTTCCTCAATGTCTATTACCTCAAATAGCAAGATTTTATCATCTTTTATTGTTGTAAAGCATTCCAATGCATATATAAATATGTATACTTATTCTTGTATTTAATATCACAACTGCTTTTTTCAGTGCATCCATCAGTGAAACACTTTGTTTCAATATCTTGGCTATTATCAATAATGTTGTAGTGAATATGGGCATGCATATTTTCATGTCTTCATTTCCTTTAGATAAATATCAAGAAATGTTTTTTGCTGAATAATATGGAATTTTATTTTTAATATTTTGATATATATAATAATTTATCTATATATATTTCACATCATTGTAATCCCTGGAGGTCACCCACCACCTTTTCTCCCTGGCCGCTCCAGCTGGTCACCCCCCCCCCAACTGTGTGCTTCGATTTGGTTCTCCATATATTAGTGAAACAATTTGGTTTCTATCTTTCTTTCCGACTTGTTTCTGCTAATATGATTTCTTCTAGATATATCCATGTTATCATAAATTCATCAAATTTGTCATTTTAATTGATGAACAATATTTCAAGATATATATATAACAAATCTTTTTTATCCATTTATCTGTTTTGGGACATTTGGGTTGTTTCCATGTCCTTGCAATTATAAATAGTGCTGCAATAAACATCCAGACACAGGTGTCCCTTTGTCCCCATATTGAGCTCTCCTTTGGGTTGATTCCCAGAAAAACAATTGCTGGGTCAAATGGTAGTACCATTTTCATTAGTTTGAGGGTCCTCCACACTGCTTTCCATAGTGACTGAACCCGTTTACATTCCCACCAATAGTGTAGGAGTGTTCCTTTCTCTCCACATCCTTGTCAGCACTTGTTGTTGCCCATTCTTTTGATGTGGGCCATTCTTAGTGGTGTAAGGTGGTATCTCATTGTGGTTTTGATTTGCATTTCCCTGATTGATAGTGATGTTGAGCAATTTTTCATGTGCCTGTTGGCCATTTGTATTTCCTCTTTGGAGAAGTGTCTTTTTAGTTCTTCTCCCCACTTTTTGATTGGACTTCTTGTTTTGTTTTTGTTTAGTTGTATAAGTTCCTTGTGGATCTTTGTTATTAATCCCTTATCACTCTTGTGGGGGGCAAATTTTTTTTCCCATTCGGTTGGGCTTCTTTTTGTTTTTTCTCTTGTCTCCTTAGCTGTACAGAAGCTTTTTAGTTTGATGTAGTCCCATCTGTTTATGTTTTCCTACATTTTTTGGCCAACTGTAGATGTGTCCAGAAAGGGATTTCTGAACTGCAATTCATAGAGGGTTTTGCCTAGGTTTTCCTCTATGTATTTTATGATTTCAGGTCTGACATATAAGTCTTTTATCCATTTTAAGTTGGTTTTGTACATGGTGTGAGGGAGTTGTCTTGGTTCATTTTTTGCATGTCTTGGTTCTGTTTTCCCAGTACCATTTATTGAAGAGGCTGTCTTTTTTCCAATATAAGTTTTTCACTCCTTTGTCAAAGATTAGTTGACTATATATATGTGGTTTTATCTCAGGGCACTCAATTCTGTTCCATATATTTAATATTTTTCAGAACCACCATATTATCTTCTGTAGTGACTGCATCAATATATATTCCTACTAGTATTATACACAGGTTTCCTTTGCTTTACCACAGGTCTGTAAAACAAACTTAAAATGAACATAAACTGTTCCTTCCACATAAAGGTGATATTATAGCAAGAAATAAAAGAAGTAGCTTTATAAAAGAATCATCTGCCACAAAGCAAAAGTTTGGATATTGAGAACATTTCCATAATTGCAAGATTTAGTTGACAGAAATCATACATGTCATGCACAAGGCCCTCATATTTGCCATGAAAAGCTTACCGGTAAAGCTGAATCACTAACCACTTTGATGCATGCTGGTTGAAGAATTTCAGTAAGGATAAAATACAACATGTTTGGATTCATTAGTAAAACAGCTATTTATCATAGAAATGCAATCCATGGCATATCTAACCAAATAATTTGATCACACCACTAAGTAATGGCCTTCATGTTTGCATGCAGTAGCCACCACTTGTGACCCTGTGCATCAAACAGAGAAATTTACATCAGGTCAGGCCATCACCATCTATGTGGCACATCATGTTTTAACAATCTAAGAGCAAAAGTGTTGGCTTTGATTGACATCTTAATTACTGAAAAAATTTTGCTATTACAAGTTTAGCTTTTGTGAATATTTGTATCTTTTATGGAGATTTAAGTTTTATTTTCTCTGGAATAATGTCCAAGAAGTATAATTACTGAGTCCTGTGGCAGCTGCATGTTTACATTTACTAAACACTATAAGATAGCTTTGATGAAATACTTGGGAATTAACCTAACAAAAGACATAAAAGACCTATACAAAGAAAACTATAAAACATTCTTAAAAGAAATAGAAGATGATGTAAAAAAATGGAAAGACATTCCCTGTACATGGATTGGAAAAATCAACATCATCAAAATGGCTATACTACCAAAGGCCATCTATAGATTCAATGCAATTCCAGTAAAGATCCCAATGATATATTTTAAAGAGATAGAACAAAAATTACTGAAATTCATATGGAACAACAAAAGACCCCGAATAGCCAAAACCCTATTGACAATCAGAAGAGAGAACGGAGGTATTACTATTCCAGACTTCAAACTGTACTACAAAGCCATAATACTTAAAACAGCATGGTACTGGTACAAAAACAGACAAACAGACCAATGGATCAGAATTGAATATCCGGAAATAAAACCACACATATACAGTCAATTAATCTTTGACAAAGGGGCAAAAAACATACCCTGGAACAAGGAT
>PVHY01021899.1:0-23198 GCA_004024945.1 Uropsilus gracilis
TTAAAACTAAAAAAAAAAAAAAAAAAAACCAAAATTGAAAAATGTGCTTTCAGACCCAGAGTCCAAAAGCATGCTCCTAGAATCAAAGACCCTCCTAGGACCAAACTCCTGGTGACATTTTCTACCTTACCATGGTTACTGCATGGCTTTCTATCCCCTCATGTCAGACTCCATCCACAGTGCTTCTTTCCTTGCTTGCTGTAGAGGGTTAGTCATGATTTTTCCTTCATTAGCCTTTATATCCAGTACCTGGAGTACTGCATCTTCCCCATGATTGTATGGCCCAGTGGGTATACACAAGCAGCAGTATGCATACCTGGGACTAGAAGAGAGTGGTTAATGGGTCACAGAGGGCATGAGAGAGTATGTACATGCATACAAGTGGCTGCAGGCAAGACAACATGAGAGGACACTGACAGAGTCCAGAGAAAGAGTGCAGAGGATTTGCCTGACTCCTGGCTCCCCTGACCCCTGTGGATCTGCCCCTCCAACCTTGGACCCCCGTCTCCACCAGCCCTGGTTCTTCCTGCATTCCTGGTGTGTCTGTATAATTGCTAAAACCAATAAAGAACCTAGGCAGATTGGTGAGCCTGATGCTTACAATCGGTGATGAGGATTTGTACACTTGCCCTAACGGTGCATATCATCCAGGCAATTTCTGCTTATTGGCACCCTTTTCCAGCTATACCACCAAATTACAGAAAGGTTGAAAAGATAATGAAACTCTTAAAATACATCTCAAAAATCTGACACAGGAAATCCACATCCTATGGCCCACCTCGCTGTCAAATACCCTTGTTCAGGTCTGAAACACTCCCTAAAACAATGAACTGATTCCTTTCAAAATGTTGTATAAGGATCTTGACTAATGACCTGAAACTACTCTTCAGGTAAAGCATATAATGATTCTGGCTGAATTCCAACAGGCCCTGCAGCAGATAAGAGAAGGATACCCTTAGCAGTCTGACCGGCCACTATTTTTCTCCAGAGCATCTGGTACTGGTTAAATAGCTTCCCTTTTTTTCTCTCTCTCTAGGCTTCATGAGAGGGACACTACACGGATAACTTCCTACCACCCCTACCACTGTTATATTTAAACTATTTATAAAAGACCAAGAACCTGAATTTATTATCCAGGTGTAAAGGCCTGGGAACTGCTGCCTGCTTCAAAACAAACTGCTGTCCCTTCTCAGCACGGCTGTTAACCTCTCAAGGATTTGAAATTCTTCTTCTGTAGATGTCAGGAAAAGACCAATTCAGAACCTTCCCATGTACTTTTTTCTCACTGAGGTTACTCTTTTGTTACACTGTTCTGACCCACCTCTTACTGCTCCAAAACTTTCTTACAGAATATGTTGGGATCTGTGCTGTTTGATTTTTTAAATTATTATATCTTCATCAACTCCAGATCACAGGTGAAGGAGGTCATACATGCCCTGTATGATGAGGCCTCCTGGCTCCACAATCTTAAGGAAATATCTACCACCCAATTCTGGGACCAGATCAAGGAGCTTCAAGCTGTCAAGGTCCAGATAGTGATGTATATGGACCCATCTGTGACCATCCTCGCTGATTTCTATTGGGGTTCCCGGCATAGACCCTCTTCTGGGTATGATCCCTGACTACTGCATCCTTTGCCCCCACTAAGTGCAAAGTAGCCAGAGCGGTCATCACTCATTTTTTCCTAATGGCAGCTAAAGTCACTATCTGAAGGGGAGGAGTGAAGGTGAGAGGTAGGAAATGGGTACAGGCTAGGTCCATTTATCAGTCAGATTAGAGAGTTCTGAACAAGTGCTAGCTCCATTTATCAGTCTGATTAGAGATTACAATGGTAAAACAGTGGACCAAGGCTAGTTTCAGGAACATGGGCAAACACTGTGGGCCTGGGTAGCTTAAGAAACCCCCAGGAGCATAGCCAATCAGCAAGAGACACCACTCAGAGACACCCAACAACCAAATCTCCATTCCTTGCCCATTATACACACCTGCTTCTCACCACCTCAGGAGCTACTCATTTGGGAACTCCGTTCAGCTTTCTGCCCTTCTTCTTAGCTATCTATATGTTCTTACTCTTTTTATCAGTAAACCTTTTGCTTTTCATTTTCTTGAGGTTGAATTCTTTTCTACCTGAAGACAAGAACTAAGAAAGAAACTGTCTGGTGTTCTCAGACTCTATATCAACTCCCCCAAACACCAATTCATTATTATACAATTTCAAATAGTGATAGCTTGACTTTCTCAATTTGAGTTCTTTTTATTTCTTTCACTTACCTAATTACTTTAGCTAGGACTTCCAATACTATAATAAATAGTGGTGAACACAGACATTCTAATCATGGTTCTGATCTTAGAGAAAAGCTTCAAATTCTTCACAATTGAACATGAAATATTACTGAGTTTGTCATATTTGGGCCTTGTTATGTTGTGGCATGTTTTTTATATGCCCATTTTAAAAAGATATTTTTTTTTAACCACAAATGGATGTTGGATTTCATCAAACTCTTTTACTGATTCTATTGAAATATAGGATTTTTACATAGGATTTTTACCTATTTTTGTTTAATTTGATGAATTTTATGGAAAATGGATGTTGAACAACAACATCTTTACATCCTTGAAATAATCCTACTCAGTCATAATCTATTTTAATGTATGGTTGAATTGGTATGCTGAGATTCTTTTAGAGTATTGTAGTATCTATAGTCTTCAGAGATAGTGATCTGTAGTGTTGTGTTGTTTTTTTTAATGTCCTTGTCTGTTTATGATATCACAGTATGATGGTCTCATAAATTATTTGGATGTGCTGCCTTCCTTAGCTTTTTCTAAAAATTTGGCTATCGGCTTGTTTTTGAAGATTTGGTAGAATTCATTGGTGAACCTACCTGGTCTGGTCTTTCTGCTTTTGGGAGACTTTTTTAATATTATTCCAAAATCCTTGAGTGTAATTATTCTTTTCAAGTTTTTTACTTCTTGATTCAGTCTGAAAACATTGTAATCTTTAAGAATTTCTCCATTTCTTCTAGGTTATTCAAATTATTGGTATAAATATTGTCATAGTAATATCTTATGATCCTCTGTATTTCTGGCATGTTGTAACATCTCCCATTTCATTTCTAATAGTATTTATTAGGATTTTCTCCCTTTTTTCTTGGTGAGTCTTACTAAAGTTTTATCTATTTTGTTGATTTTTTAAGAGCTATGTTTTGTTTTTTTGATCTTTTGAACTTTCTTTTTTATTTCTATTTCATTCATCTCTGTTCCATTTTTTATTATTTCATTCCTTCTACTGTTTTTTTTCCTAGTTTCTTTAGGTGTAAATTTACATTATTTATTTGAAATTTTTTTAAGGTAGTTCAGAATTCTTATAAACCTTCTGCCTGTACTGCTTTTGCTGTGTCACATAATTTTGTGTAGCTCATGCTTTCATTTTCATTTCTCTCTAAGTATTTTAATTTCTCTTGTGATTTTTCTCATCTAACAATAGTGTGTGATAGGTAGTGTGATATTCAGCTTCCGCATATCTGAGATTTTTCTCTTTCTTTTTGTGATTGATTTCTACTTTGATATCACTGTAATTATAGAAGAAAAGTATGATATAATTGCTGTCTTCATGTATTTATTGATAATTGTTTTGTCATGTACTCTATCCTCAAGAATGTTCTTTTTATGCATATAAGAAGAATATATTCTTAGTTTTTTGTGAGCTCAACACCTTATAAATGTGCAGCAAAGTCATCTAGTCCTACTCCTCATTTAAAGCTATTATTCTCCTGTTGATTTTTTATCTTATTTTAATGTCCATTAATGAAACTGGAAAGTTGATTTCCTCACTTCCATTGTGCTGCTGACAATTTCTGTTTGATATTTGCTAATAATTGATTTTATATTTTGATGCTTCTTGTTTCAGTTCATTATTAAGATGAGTGTTGTCTTTCTGAAATTGATTCTTTAATCATTATATGTCTATCTTTATCTCATCTTGTCTAGCTTAGCTGAGAGTCTATTTTATATAAGTATAGATTTCCACACATTTTCTTAGGTTCCACTTGCTTGAGGGATTGTTTTCCAACCTTTACCTTTGAGCTTATGCTTATCTTTGGGACTCAAATTGGATTTCTAGAGAGAGCAAAAACTTGGGTTTTGATTTTCATTTTTCTGGTCAACTGCTCTGTGCTTTTTGACTGGTGAGTTAAATCCATTCTTATTAAGGGTAATTTTTATATACAAGTATTTGCCATGGCCATTTTGTATTTAGTTGTTTTAGTTCTATTTCTCTGTCCATTTTTGTGTGTGGAATTTATAGATATAGACAGAACTCTTCTCAATATTTCTTATAGTGGATGACAAGTGTTTGCAAATTTCTTTGGGTTCTGAAGAAATTTCAGGTTCAGGTTTTTTTTTGAAGGCCAGAATTGCTACTTCATGTCTGAAGGAGAGTATTGCAGGATATAATATTCTTGGTTGACAGTTATTGTTAAATATTTTGGATGTATAATTTCATTTTCTTACTGATAGTTGTTTCCTCATAGAAAGCTGATGTAAAACAACCTGCATACCTGTATAGTTTATTGATCAATATTGTTTCTTCATTTCAAACACTTGATCATTTTGTCTGTCTCATTGCATTAAGGTAACTATATATTCTTTTAGCTTCATGATATTGTATATTTATTTCTTCCCCGGATTTGGACTTTCATTTTTATTTTCTTCAATTCTCTCTTCCAAATCTATCTCTCCTCCATTTCTATAGTATTCATTATTCTTTGGAAAAAATTTATTGACTTAACATTACATAGAGAGAGAGTGAGAGATAAACAGATACATAGATACACAAACAGACAGACATACAGACAGATACATACATAGGCAGACAGATACATAGATTGATGATAGATAGATAGATAGATAGATAGATAGATAGATAGATAGATAGATAGATAGATAGATAGATAGATAGATAGATAGATGGATAGATAGATAGGAGAGATATAGAGGTAACATCATTGTATATCCCAAGGTTCTCCCACTATCATAGCATCTGTAACCCTCATCTTAATCTCTTTTACTTGATCCTGATTTCTGAGAATCCTGGTTTCTCTCTTCCTCTCCCTCACTACTTTATGCTTTTGTTCTGCTGTCAGTTTGTTAGAACTTTTTCTTGTCTTTTGCTTGTTTTCCCTATATCCTATCCTAAATAAAAATGAGATGATGCAGCATTTTTATCTTTCTGGCTTATTTCTTCTACCTTCATCCATGTAGCCTCAAATAACATATGTTTGCCCTTCTTTGATTGCTGATTAACAGTTAATTGTGTAAATACACCATAACTTATTGATCCATTTGTCTATTTTGGAGTATTTGGGTTGTGTTTATATCCTGGCTATTGAAATAGTGCTGCAGTAAACAGGAGTACAGGTGTTCTTTTTAAATTAGTGTGTTGGTGTTCCTTGTGTAGATCCAAGGAGTAGAATAGCATCATAGAATAGGAGTAGAATAGCACCATTTTCAGTAGTTTGAATGTCCTCCACACACCTTTCCGTAGTGGTTGAATGAGTTTGCTTTCCCACCAGCAGTGTAAAATGTCCCCTTTTTCCCCAGATCTGTAACAGCAGTGATTATTGCCCTTTTTTATTTTTTTGTTTGTTTGTTTGTTTGTTTTTGGTATGGGTCATTCTTACTGGTGTAAGGTGGTACATCATTATGGGGATGTATGATTCACTTTAATATCTTCTCTAATCTGTCAGTCTCTGTTGATCTCTACTGTCCAAGTGGAATTCTGGTTTCACCCTAAGTTACAGAACTCTCTGAATGAAGTGTACCTCTAATTACCTATAATATGATCCTCCCAAGAGCAGAGTAAGGAAGCTCTTTTGATGCCATCTTATTCTTGACCCTCTCAACGTAATGTATTTTTTAGTGTTCATGATATATTTGCCGTGCTTTGTTTGTACTTCATGTGTTATTTCATTGGAATCATATGCAAATGATATTTCTAATGGAACTAGAGTGATGTGGTGAATGGAATGAAAGCTATTAGTGTGAGAACGATTCAGAGGAAATAAAAGTCATGTCTAAGAAAACATTTTCAAGAGAAATGCACTTGTAGTCAAATAAAATGTTAGATGAGAATTTAAATTTATTTTTAATTGGTTGAGAAGAAAATTCTGGAGTCAGTAAGTAAATATTAAAAGGAGACATTTGACTCAGTGTACAGATTTTCATTCATTTGAATAGTTATGGAAGAAATCTTGATGGAAAAAAAGTCCATTATCCTCAGATATTTTCAACTAGGAATAAATTCATCTTGAAGTTAGAGCCTTTAAAGAATGGTTTCCATTATCATGCAGAAGCTTCAGCATCCAGTTGACCACTAAACATTTTCTAAAGATGTTTAAATTTTCTAAAATTGTTGAACTAATAATTTTATTTCTATATACATTGAGATCTAGGTCTCTGGGATAATATTTTTCAGTTTTATTAAAAACCAAATGCACAGAAAGTATAAGTGCAAAACAAAACTCTTCAACTCTCTGTGAATGCAAGCAAAATGAGAATGACTTTTATTTTCAAGTTGACATGACTACAGTTTTCACTGAAATCATGCAAAGATAAGTTTCTGAATAAAACTAAACTTTCCTTAACCAAACTTGTCTGAGATGTCTTATTTTAAGTAACATATAAGAGATTGTGATCTTTACTTGAAAACTTTCCCTTTTCTCTTTCTTTTTATTTTGAAAAGTCTGTATTCTCTTTTTCTTCCTCATTCCTAGAGAATCAAATTTACTATTAAACTACAAACTTAATGAACTTTTTTGCCCATATCCTATGGCTTGTGATTTAAATCTCTTCTCTGGGGTCTCTTATAGATAAGCAGAGGTCATATAGAAGAATCTTTCAGGTCACCCTACCAGCTGCTTCTGGAGCAACCTGGATTGTGTTCATTACCTCTTATGTGGTGATAGGTAGTGCAATGCCAGATTAGAACTTCAAGTCATGGGCTCCTTTGGTATCCTACTGCCTTTGGCAGGTGGCCTGAGCTCCTGGAGGACATAGTTATTTGAGGCTATGTTGGTGGCTCCATGAACTTAGCCTCATGTTACAATACAGTCAGTGGGCACCCATGCATCTTGTTGATCCACCTTGTTAGATAATGGTCCTGAAGCTGCTCAGCAAAACAAGCCAGTAGCACAGCATTGTGGTCTGGAAAAGCCTCTTCCCCAGTCAGTCACTATGCTATGCATTCACTGTTTCCAATGTGAAGCTTCCCTCTTTACCTTATGACTTTCTGAATGAGAGCAACTGGGAATAGAGTAAGAGGGGTATCCACATGTCTTTACTCCCTCTTCACAAACTGGTCTCAGCACTCATTTATAATTGATAAACTGATTCCTCTCTTCTTGGTAGTGAATGACATTTACTTGCCCTTTTGTCCCTGCAGTTGCAGTGCCCATGGTCTGCTCAGCAGATCTGTGTTTGGTTGGCATCTTTCACCAAGTGTTTGGCTGGTTCCAGTCTCTCTCTGTGTGGCTGTCCACCATCTTCTTTGTGGAACTTCATTCCTGTCTCCCTCTATCTTTTGTAAGGTGGACTAACTGCTATATTCTATGTGCTTCTGCTTGCCCTTGGGCTCCAAATGAATTTGCCATGTTTCAATGGGAAACACTTTATACATTCTTTCTGGAAACTGGAAAGTTATTCAGAGATTTTTGAGAAATAGAATGACATAATTATTTTATGTTATAAATTATCCTTCTTTCTACTGCTCAGTAAGAAAATAATGGCAGAGGGCCAACAGAAAACAGGAACCAGAGGTAGTTATCTGACTGACTCTGGGTCGAAGTTATCATTATTTGAAGTTATAATAAAAAGCACTAGAAATTACTGGCATTTTAAAATATATTTCCCATAAAGCAGATGACAATCTAACAGTATATTTGCAGAGAAAAACAAATATGACCACTGTGAAATTATTGTATGGCCTCTCTCATTTGGTAATTACTAATATTGGGGGAACTTAAAAGAGTACATTATTACAATAGTAAGCATTTCTACAAGGCTAAGAAATAATTTTTCATAATCAGTGTATTGTTTCTTTGATTCTTTTTTGTTGGGAGCTGAAAGGAATTAAAAACTGGGGAACAGGGATTGTGGGCTGGGGGAAGCTGATCTTTGACCCTTAGATGGTTGGGGATGGAGCCAGTTCCTCTGCCAGCACTCAGGTGGGTGGGGGTTACCCTCTGGCTCACTCCCACTTCTAACAGACCATATCAGGAATGAGAAAAACCACCAATTCAGCTGCAGACATTCAGGAAAGAAGAATAAATGCCCTGAATGCAGTTGACACCTAGATGAGACCAAAACAGACCATGAATGGAACTACAAGGGACCAAACTGTAAAACCAAATAAAGTATGACCTACCACAGAGATAAACCTAGAGTGACATAAGGTGCAGGGAAGTAAACCCCTGATCCAGTGATGCATTCAACACAATGAACACCCCCTTTCCCCAAAAGGCAAGGAAAGCCACAAGAAGGGGCTGTGACTGCAAAATAACTCCTAAACAGGGGAAAGTAGTAGAGCTTGACCAATCACCTACTGGCGTTTGTCTCCATTAAGGGACCTCTCTACAACCAATGACTGGGAGTTGGGAGCCCAACCCCAGACACCAGAACTATAAGGATTAGAAACAACAACACGGAACAAATGTCGGAACTAAGGAAAATCCAACATGAACAAGGTGACACAAATTCCTGTGATCACACAGGTCTCGAGAAAAGGAAACAACCCTCTCCATTGCAGAAAGCTTCACAACAAAGAAATCGGGATAGCAGTGCAACAACTGAACCCCAGCTGATTATCAAGTTTCAGACATGAACCAACTAAGTACTCACTACAAAGGCACCCACAGAAATCTAAACAGCATGGACTGTGAAGTCCTAGGAATACAGTTCCATACCCAGGAAAAAGACATTGCACCAGTAAAGGGAAGAGACCAATGCCAAACACTAACCAATGACTTGCAACAAAAGGGAGGTAGGAGCCACCAGAGGGGTGTGAGGGGAAGGGGAAAATGATGGGTCATAACTATACAAATATGACTGAACCTTTATCAAGAAAATAAAATTAAATAAAAAAAAGAAATAATTCACAGAGTTTGATAGAGTATAAGAGCATGTATACTATATATAGTTCTATATGTTTTCATATAAGTCATATTTCACTTTACTAGCACATATACATAAATCTGAATTAACTATACTGTTCAGTAAATTAATATCAGACTTTGCATTTTTTTTTTTTAGCAAATAAGTGGAAAACAACAAAGTCATTTATGTCAGCACCATTAGTCAGCCTGGATAGTATATACATAATTACTTTTCAGTAAGTCAATGTACTTCCCACTTGGATTTGTGGTAAATTTTGGTGCTTTTTAGTTTTTCAATGTAATAAATACAGATTATATAATTTTTAATCTAAATTCTTCAGCAGCATTTCTATTAAAAGGACAAAAAATACCTGTCTCCATAATTCAAGTAACTATTTTGTCTAAATATCCTAATTCTATTTAAGATAATTGCTATTTGACTAGACTATAGGGCAGACTGGTTAGTATTTATGGCACCTTTAGTCCTCTGTCTCATGGCAACCAATGGTTAGATGGGAATTTGGAGTCAACCTTGAGAAACCCTCTCTACTGACAATTTGTGATGTTTTTTTAACTTTTCAGAAGATAATGATTATTTGTCTTGTATTCTTATCATTTTGGGAACATGGTATATTTATGTAATCGGGATTTTTAGAATAAATAGGAAAATTATTTGGTTACCATTGGGATAGTAATAAACAATAGACTAGTTTGTGAGTATGTGTTTACTTAGTAGATTGAGGCAGCAAGATTTTTTGGGTTTTCTTTTTTAATTTAAGTTACAAGATTACACTTAGGGCAGCTCTTAGAATGTAAGGGGAATTTAAAAACAGCCTGTGTTGCCCTTCTTTTCACTTTTGTGGAGAGTGATACCCGAGGCTTGATAGAATACAAATGTGTGATATTCCATCTTGTGAGCCAGGGCATCTTGTTTAGCTAGGCACATTGCAATTACTATTGTGTTAGTTGAATTTCTCCATAAACAATGAGATCAGGAAAGTCAGAACAACAAAAGAGGAAAGAAAAAGCAATTGTGAATTTTCTGAACATGAGCATTGTGAACCTGAATAAACTAGTGAAGCAGTATGAAACAATTGAGAGAGTAGTGGAATTGCAGTATAAATCTCTGGATTTGAGCTGCAACTCTGGCACTAATTAGATTTATGACTTTGGCAAGTTACTTGATTTTTCTGAGGCTCAATCTTCTCATTTGCACAATCAAGGATAATGATGCCTATCTTAATGATTTGTGATAAAATATTGCCTCAAGGAAAATGGGACATAAAATTTCTGCTCCAGAGACTAGTTAAATCTGAGAAGTCATTTTTCCTCTATTCTAAGGTGCCTATTTTTAAAAAATATTTTATTATCTTTGAAAGTTTTTATTAATTACTAACAATAATATCTCAAGTTTATCTCATAACAAATCAAGTTTACAAATAAAGGATAATAAATGAGGTATAGATTTATTTTTTTTCCTTTTTTTTTTTTTTTTTTGAGACTTGGTCTCACTATTTTTGCCCGTGGAACCGCAAGCTCTCTTTGCCCGAGGTACCACAGACTCAGCTTCCCAGGTAGCTGGGATTACAGGCACGCGCCACCATGCCCAGCTATTTTTTTGGAACTAGGTCTCGCTACGGGCCCCAGGCGGGACTTGAACCGCGATCCCTAGCCCCAGCCGCTTAATAGGCTGAAGCTTACAGGCACGAGCCACCGTGCCCGGCCTATTTTTTTCTCTCTTCTTTTCCTGGAAGTTTCTCATAAAGGTTTGGACAACATAATTATTCTTCTTATATTTTCCTATTCATAAATATTGTATTTCAACCAGTCTTATTTACTTTTCAGTGTCTAAAATCATTGACTACTTCCACCTTGCTATTATCATTTGATCATTCTGATTCAGAGTTTTGTTGTTCTCTCAAAAAATTTAAAACTAATTTTTGATGTGGATCTAGATTTAAATGTTTTTTTCTCAAATATGTATATTTTGATGAGCATTATATTTTTAATTTATTTCTCAAATAATTCCAATAGTACTACAAAAAATTATAAAATTGAAGCTGTAATTTAATATTCATACTCTGGAGTTTCTAACATTCTGCCTAGATGGTGACATATTTGAGTCCTCTATCTCTCTTTCTTGATACACAGGTGGTATATTTTGTGAAACTTGCATTTTTTTTAAAGTAATTGCTTTTGTTTTTGCTTTAGAGAAATCCAAGGTTGAGTGAAAGATCTTGTCACTTTTTCTATAGATTGCTTTGTCTTTTTCTATTTCGAATTTTAAAAAGCCCACTTATCTCTATATATTAATATACTGCCTCTTTATCTGCTGCAATTTCTCCATTATTTTTAACTATTATAAGTTTCTTTATGTCTTTCATGAAAATTATTTATCAGTTGATAAATTGTATTTTCTGATAAATTATGCACTTTATTTAATTTCTAATTTTATGCTGATGTGTAGAATTTTTTCTATATACAAAAATATTAATGTTATACTTCACACAATATATCATATTACTCCGCCTCGGTACAATAGTTATCTTTCCACATCTGATCCTCTTTCTAAAAATTATTCTAGTGGTTATTTTTCTATCTTATTTTCATTTGGTTTAATAATTTTCTCTCCTCTAGCTAATTAAATGGTGCTTTTATTTCCTTCATTATGTTTATTTTAGCTTACCTTTTGAACTTATGATCTTTTCAAGTGGGAACTGATCATTTTCAACTACATTTAGACTTATAATTGGTATTTGTTTTACACAGGTATATGAATTTTGAGTTTTAGGAACCCTACAATCTCTGTAATAAATAATCAACTCCGCAGTTGTAATGCAAAAGCAGCCATGATATATACATAAATACATATGTTTGAGTGGTCCTCTGAGGATGGTAATTTTTTTTGACCCTCATGTTTTAAGACACTGACATTTTAAGATACGTTTTAAACTGAGCATCACATGCTGAGGGTCTCAGCAGTCGCTGGACACCTCTTGACCCATGGAACTGCAGGCGGGGAGCATCTGAGGTGAGGGCACCTCGCCTGGTCCCACTGGACACACTGAGCATTGTGTGCTGAGGGTCCTGGAGCCACCAGGCACATCTTGATCCACAGAACTGTGAGCAGGGAGCATCTGAGGTGAGGGCACTTCGCCAGTTCTCCTGGAAACACCAAGCATAGTGTGCTGAGGGTGCCAGCTGCCACCAGGCACATCTTGACCAACAGACCTGTGGGCAGGGAGCATCTGAGGTGAGAACACCTCGTTGGGTCCCACTGGAAACACTGACCCTCACCGGATCCTCCTGGAAATACCTGGAGTGCTCGCACCGGCACAAACAAAGGAACAAAAAGTGGCAGCAGCACAGGGGTGAGAACTTGGAAAAAGCAACAAACACAGACTAAACAAACCTAGAAAAGGGGGGAAAATAAAGCCACCTCCTACTTCTTATCTTGTCTGACTCCAAAGTTTTGATACAGTCTTAACAGCAACTGGAAACAACTAATCAAAACTAAATAAATTAGTAAATAAAATACAAGACAAAAAGCTGTGCACAGATTAACAACCCCAGATTTATTACCATCCAAAACACTCCCAGGAAAACACAGAGAAACAGAAGAGCATGTTAGTTACAATCAGCCTAAGGGAGAGAATACTCAAGGCAGAAAACAGCAAATACTACAACAGAAATTACACGAGCCTGCCTACCACCTTACCAGACTGCCAAGGAATGGATTCCCCAAAAGAGAAAGCAAAAGCAAAGGAGGTTGTCTCCACCACAACAACATAGGCATTAAGATAGAATTAACCACAACCTGGTAAAGGACTCCAATCAACATGACAATGAATACTAGAACCATAGTTACACAATATGTAGAGTAAGCCTAAGAACAAAACACAGGAAGGAAGAAAAATGCAAATATCCAAGAAAACCCCATTGGAAACAATCCACAACCAAAGGAAAAACAATCTTCAGAAACCAACAAGTTTGATTTTGAAGAAGTGTCTTATCTGTCAGACAAAGAATTCAGGTTCAACATGACAAAACATGATAAACTCAAAGAAATAATGGAGAGTGCAGAAAAAAGAAAAACTACATGATAGAAGCATTTAATGAACTAAGAGAAGTAGAAAGATATTAAAAAGAATACATAAATAAGAATAACATAATTGATGAACTGAAGATTCAGAATAAATCCCTAAAAAAGAAACTGAAGGAGACCCAGGATATTAGAGGAGCTACAGAAGTAGCTCAAAAACACAGGGAAAAGTCATGGAAACAGATTAGATAAAATAGGAGAATGAATCCTTATACTTAAGGATATAGAAATGGAGAGGATAAAAAAGAAAAAGGAGAGAGAAAAACAAAGTAAGAAGACAGAATTAAAAATCAGAGCTCTTTCACATTCCCTAAAGAAAGGAAATATAATAGTAACTGGAATCCCAGAAGGAGAAAAAAGAGACATGGGAACTGAAAGTTTTTTTAATGCAATAATAGAGGAGAATTTTCCAAGAAAAATTCAAGTCTGAAGAAAAAAAATGAAAATTGCCATAAAGGAAGCAAAGAGGACACCAAACTACACTAAGAAAAACTACAGCAAGACTTATCATTGCAAAACTTCCAAGAGCCCAAGATAAGGAAAAATTAATGAGAATGACTAGAAAGAAGAAACATACAACCTACAAAGGAAAACCTACCAGACTAACCTCAGATTTCTCTGAGGAGACACTACAGATAAGGAGAGAATGGAACCACATCTTCAAAAAAATCCAAGACAAAAACCACCAGCCAAGAATACTCTACCCTGCAAAACTCTCCTTCCTTTATGAAGGAAAATTTAGAACCTTCTCAGACAGGCAAAGTCTCCAGAAACTTGGTATCACTAAACCCCCCACTCCAAGAAATTTTTCAAGAAGCCCTAAGACAAAATCCATCAGAATAATAAACAGGAAAGACAAAGCACGGAACCAAATCAGAACCTCAAAACAACTACCAGAAAACCAACTTTAGAATCTCAAACATCAATAATTATCCTAAATGTCAATGGTCTAAACTCATCAATCAAAAAACACAGTTGCAGATTAAATCAAAAGACAGAACTCAACATTCTGCTGCCTCTAAGAAACACATCTGATCTCTGAAGTAAGCATAGATTGAAGGCAAAGGAATAGAAAACAACTCTGCAGGCAAATGACCCTTCCCTCCCCAAAAAGCAGAGGTAGCCATTTTTGTAGCAGATAAAAAAGATTTCAAATAAAAAAAAAGTGACAAAGGATAAAGAAGGTCACTACCAATGGTTCAGGGGTCAACTCACCAAAAAGACATAACATTTATCAATATATATTCACCAAACAAGGGAACACCAAAATTCATTAAACAACTACTAAAAGAACTGAAAAAAAATACTTATTAAAACATATTGTAGTAGGAGATTTTAACACTTCACTCTCAACAAAAGAAAGATCAATGAAACAGAAACAAAAGTCTTAAAGGAAAACCTATACCAAATAGACCTAGTAGATATCTATCTACAGGACACTGCAAATCCAAGGAAAAGAATACACCTTCTTTTCAAATGCACATGAATCTTTCTCTAAAATTGACCGCATATTAGACCACAAGGCAAACTTGAATAAATACACCAAGATTAAAATATACCAACTTTTTTCTGGGATCAGAAAAGCAACAAACTAGAAATCAACTCTGAAAAGAAAAAAAAGGAGAATATAGACTACATGGAGATTGAAAAACAGGCTTTTAGAAGACCACCAGAGGAAATTAAAGAAGAAATTGAAACATACATGGAGACAAATGACAATGATGACACAACATTCCAAAATGTGTGGGACTCAGCAAAAGTAGTCTTAAGAGGAAAGTTCATAGCAATACAGACCAAAATAAAAAGGATTGAAACCACCCAAAGAAACAATTTAATCTCCCAACTCAAGGAACTAGAAAAAGAGCAACAAAAAATCCAAAACCTATAACTAAACAGGAAATATTAAAAAATAAAAGCAGAGACAAGTGAAATTGTAAACAAAAAGACCACCAAGAAGATCAACAAAACCAAAAACTAGTTCTTTGAAAAAAAAATTGATAAGTCTTTAACAATGCTCACAAAGAAAAGAAGGGAGAAAACTCAAGTAAATAGGATCATAAATGAAAAGGTTGATAATGCAACAGCCACAGCAGAAATCCAAAAGATAATCAGAGAGTACTACAAACATCTATATACAAACAAATACAACAACCCGGAAGAGATGGACAAATTCATCAAACAATAAGTCATCAAAAATTGAACAAAGAAGAAATGGAGAACTTAAACAGTCCAATAACAAGCAGTGAAATTGAGACAGTCATCAGAACTCTCCCTAAAAACAAGAGCCCAGGATCAGATGGCTTCATAAATCAATTCTACCAAATATTCAGAGGATATTGAATATTGTACCTGTACTATTAAAACTGTACTATTAAAATTCTTCCAAAAATTAAGAAAGAAAGAAAATTACCAAACATATTCTATGAAGCAAATATTACACTAATCCCCAAACCACTAATCCCCAAACCCAACAAAGACAAAACAAAGAAGGAAAACTATAGACCAATCACCCTAATGAACACAGATGCAAAAATTCTAAACAAAAATCCTGGCAAACCAAATCCAACAGTGCATAAAAAGGATTATCCACCATGACTAAGTAGGATTCATCCCAGGGCCACAAGGGTGGTCCAACATCTGAAAATCAATCAACATAATCCATCATATCAACAAAGAGAAAAACAAAAACCATATGATCACATCAAAAGATGCAGAAAAAGCATTTGATACAATTCAACAGCCATTCATGATGAAAATCCTTGAAAAAATAGAAATAAAAGGAACATATCTCAACATACTAAAAGCCCTTTATGATAAACCCACAGCAAACATCATCCTTAATGGGGAAAAATTGAAACCATTTCAATTAAGATCTGGAACCAGACAAGGATGCCCACTCTCACCACACTTTTCAACATAGTTCTGGAAGTTCTAGCCAGAGCAATAAGGCAAGAGAAAGACATAAAAAGAATACATATAGGGAAAGAAGAAATGAAGTTATACACATATGACATAATACTCTTCACCTTCACACCACTGAAAATCAAATACCTGGGAATAAACCTAACAAAATATGTGAAGAATCTTACAAAGAAAACTACAAAACATCCCTAAAATAAATAGAAAGACATTCGCTACTCAAGGATCAAAAGAATCAACATTATCAAAATGGCTATTTTACCAAAAGCAATCTACAGATTCAATGCAATCCCAAGGACATTTTTTAAATTTTTGAACAAAATTATTGACATTCATCTGGAATAATGAAAGACCTTAAATATCAAAAATCATCCTGACCAAAAAAAGAGAGAATGGAAGTATTACAATCCCAGATTTCAAATTATATTACAAAACAATAATAATTAAAACAGCATAGTACTGGTATAAAAACAGACAATTAGATCAATGGATCAGAATTGCGAGACCAGAAAAAAAAATGAAAACCACAAGTATATGGCAACTAATCTTTGACAAAGGAGCAAAAAACATACATTGGAACAAAGACAGCCTCTTCAGTAAATCTTGCTGGGAAAACTGGACCAAAACATGCAAAAAAAATGGACTTGGACAACTTCCTCACACCTGTACAAAATCAACTCAAAATGGATAAAAGTCTTGGATATAAGACTTGAATAAAATACATAGAAGATAACCTGGGAAAAACCCTCCATGAATTACACTTCAGAAATCCAATTCTGGACACATCTATAGCTGGCAAAAGAAATTAAGAAAAACAAACAGTTGAGACTATTCAAAATCAAAAGTTTCTGTACCGCAAAAGAGATAATGGACAAAACAAAAAGAAACCCAACAGACTGGGAGAAAAGTTTTGCCTGCCATACAGGTGATAAGGGTCTGATAACAAAGATTCACAAAGAACTCACACAACTTAACAAAACAAAATAAGAAACCCAGTCAAAAAATGGGGCAAAGAACTAAAAAGACACTTCTCCAAACAGGAATTATAGGTGGTCAATATGCATGTGAAAAAATGTTCCACATCACTAATAATCAGGGAAATGCAAATCAAAACCACACTGAGATACCATCTTACACAAATAAGAATGGCCCAGAAAAAAAACAAACAAACAAACAAAAAACTACAAGTGCTGGAACAGATGTGGAGAAAAAGGAACACTCTTAGACTGCTTCCGTTGGAGTGCAAACTGGTTCAGCCACTATGGAAGTCTGTGTGGAAGACCTCAAATAATTGAAAGTAGAACTACCATTGGACCCAACCATCCCACTACTGGGAATCTACCCAAAGGATACAAAAAACACAAATCAATAAGGACACCTATATGCGCATATTTATTGCAGCACTATTTACAATTACGAAGATATGACAAATTGCATATAAAATTGCCAAATGACCCAAATCTGATGAATGGCTGAAAAAGATGTGGTACATTTACACAATAGAATATTTTTCATTAATTAAACAAGACAACCTTATGTCATTTACAGCAGCAAGGATGGACCTAGAAAGAATCATGCTATAAGCCAGAAAGAAAAAGAGAAATATGGGATGGTCTCACTTATATGAGGGGGTTAAGAAAAAACAAACAGACAAGAAAAATATAAAACTGCTAAAAATATAGAACTGAAACATAGAGTGAGAGGAGAGGAGGGAGAAAACAGGGGAGGGGGTGGGCACAAAAGACTGAGATTTTTCATGGGTGATAAGGTGATGGGAGAACCTCAGGGCAGACAATGATGAATATATATATATATATATATATATATATATATATATATATAGTGTGTGTGTGCACATATATATATAGATAGACATATATGTACAATCACTAAAATATTTAGGAATTAATTAATTAAATAAAATTTTAGACATATGTTTTAAGACACTGACATTTCCTCTGATTTTTACTTTAAATATATCCTACAGATTATAATATATCAGGTTTTTGTTATTCTTTGTTCAGGACTTTTGTAATTTATAATTGTATTTCTTCTTCCACCAAGAGTTATTTGATAGACTTTTTAAAAATTTATATATGGAATATTTTTTAATTTGTATTTTACATTTGATCAGAGTTTTATATTATTCCTGATTTATGAAAATCACTGATGGGTAATTTTTGTGACTATCTGTGTGTACTTGAGATGAAAGTATATTGTCTTATATGTCCCTATAATTCTCTATGTTAAGTATATAATTTTGACTTTCTTTATCCCAGTTAGTTCTCATTTAGTCTATCTTGAACAAAGACTGTTAAAATCTCCTAGTTTTAATGTTTATGTCTCATCATATATCTTTTTTATTGATTATATACATTTTTCTTAAATCGCATATACTCCAAAATACATTGTGTATTCACTTCTCTAACCACCATGTCACCCATGAGCTTCCATCACGCTCCCTTGCATTCATCCTTCCCTGAATTTGCCTACCCTGCATCCCCTTTCCTATATCTTTTCTATATATTTTGGAATAATGGTGATAGTATCATTTGTTGCATGAATATTATAACTTATTTGTTCATCATTGAATTGTGGTTTTCAGTGTACAATATAGCACACAAAATGTGCTTTTAAATTATCATTTAATGTTTCCTGGCTTGAATTTTCAATAAGTGAAACACAAAGATGTAGTATATGGATCTCAACAAAAGAGATTAAGAGTTCTAGAGAAAGCCACAAAAGAACAATAAACCAAATAGAGGATCAATTCAGTGACCTTGAATATGGTAATGCACAAAGAACTCAAGTGGAAGAGGAAAAAATAAGATCTTAAAAGAATGAAGAAGCACTTCAAGAACTTTTTGAATCCATTTGGAAAGTCAACATGCACCCCAGAAGGCGAAAAATGAAAAGAATAGAACAGGAGTTCTTAAAGTATATCCAAAAAACTAGTAGCAAATAGCTAGGCGTGTTGGTGCACGCCTGTAATCCCAGCTACTCGGGAAGCTGAGGCTGAGGATTGCTTGAGTCTATGGTACCCCAGGAAATGAGAGTCTGTGGTTCCACGGGCAAAAATAGCGAGACCTACCTAGGTCTCAAAACAAAAACAAAATAAAGAAATAGTAGCAAAATGATTCCCAAACCCAGAGAAGAAACTAAATGACACATATATCAGTATCAAAGATAGTATCCCAGAAGTGAATGAATTAGATATGGAAGCAGAGAGTTTATGCAAAGAGATAATAGCTGATATTTCCTCAAAGCTGGGGAAAGAACTCTCTATACAAATTTCTAAATTTAAAAGAATATCTGGCTGGGCATGGTAGTGCATGGCTGTAGGTGGCAACCTAGGAAGCCACGGCTGTGGCCAGGTATTGCAGTTCAAGTCCTGCATGTAGCAAGAACCAGTCCCCCCAAAAATAGCTGTGCACACCTGTAATCCCAGCTACTTGGGAAGCTGAGGCTGGGGATTGTTGAGTCTGTGGTATCCCAGGCAATGTGAGCCTCCAGTCCTAGAGGTAAAAATAGCGAGACCTAGTCTCAAAAAAAAAATTTTTTTTTATTATCTAAATGCAAGAGACCTACAAAAAGATATATAATAGTGAACATATGAAGAGTTCAGACAAAAAAATGAGTGTTTTTGGTATTAAATCAAGTAACTTATAAAGCTTGTTTGGCTTTTATCAGACTTCTCAACATAAAACTTATAGACCAGGAGAGAATGGAATTTAAATATCCAAATAGAGTTAAAAATGGCCAACCAAGAATATTAGATCCTGCAATAATCTATCAGATGTGCAAAAGTAATAGAGGCCTTCCAAAACAAACAGAAGGTGAAGTTGCTTGCTAATAAAAATCTCTCATGTCTAAATAGAATAGAAGAAAGCTCACATGGAATTGAGCAAAGAAAAAGAACTAGAAAGCTAAAGGAAAAAATGGCAGTAGAAAGCAAACATTCAATTATCATCCTTAATATAAATAGACTAAACTCAACAATAAGAAGGCACTGAGTGGCTAGAGGGATTAAGAACCAAACACCAACCATATGAACTAATAAAAGCTATAAAGATAGAGTCAAAGTCAAAGGATGGAAGCTGGAACTCCAAATGAATAGAATACTTAAATTTAAAAAGGTAGTTCATGCTTTATAAAACTAACAAAAGAGTACTACGTCTCTATCTGTCTACCACAAAAAATAAAAGAAATAAACATTAATAAATAAATCAGAAAAGAAAGAATAGTTTTAAAAAATGCTACAGAAATACAAATGCCCATAAGAGAGTATTAGGGAAAATCATATGGTAACAAATTAGACAACCTGGAAGAAACAGACAAATTCTCAAAAACATAGAATATTCAGAGACTAATTCAAGAAGAAATGGAAAAAACACACAGACCCATCATTATGATAAAAATTGGAATCATAGTCAAAAGCATCCCTAAAAACAAAAGCACAGGATCAGTTTGCTTCATTAGTATACATTGCCAAACTTTCATGTTGCCCGATGTACCATAGACTCAGTTTCAGCTTCCCAGGTAGCTGGGATTACAGGAGCATGCCACTACCCCCAGCTGTATTTTTTGGGAACTAGATCTCGCTATGTGCCCCTGGCAGGACTCAAACCGCGATCCCTGACCTTGGCAATGCTTCCTAGGCTGCTGCTTACAGGCATGTGCCACCATGCCCAGCCTTAGTGCCAAACTTTCAAGGAAGAATGAATATCTAACCTACTCAACCTCTTCTGCAAAACTGGAAAGGAGGGAAAACTCCCTAACACATTCTATAAAGCAAAAATTACCCAGTTTACAAAACCAGACAAGGATGGACATAAATGCAAAATCTTCAATAAAATTTTGGCACAATGAATCCACCAATACATGAAGAGAAACATAGATTGAGATCAGTTGGGATTTATCCCTGGAATGAAATGAGTGTTTAGCACATGCAAATCACAGAATAAAATCACCAATTCAACAAAAGAAAGAATAAAAATCATAAAATTATCTCAATAGATGCAGAAAAACGAGTATAAGAGAAACATAACTCATGGTGTTAAGACAAAATGGGTGTAAGAGAAACATAACTCATATAGTCAACATACTAAGTGGCAAAAAAACTAAGATTAAGAAAAGACAAGGATCTAGACTCTCACCCTAGCTATTCAATATAGTGTTTCAGTAGAGGAAATTAGACAGGAAAAGGATATAATAAGTACCCAAAGTAGAAAAGAAGATTCAAGCTGTCACTATTTGCAGATGATATTGCTGCATGCATATAAAATCCCAGACTCCAGTAAAACCCCATTTACAGTCATAATCTCCCAAACTTAAAGAATAAATTTAATAAAAGTTTACCAAAAACTACGAGATTGTTGAGAGAAAGAGAAGACACAAAAAAATGGAAAGTTATTCTGTCCTCATGAGTTGAAAGACTTGGCATTGATAAGATGACTGTAGCACTTAAAGTAATATACAGTTTTTGGAATCCTTATAAAAACTTCATCTTTGTTCTTCAATAAAACAAAAAGTTGTGAAATTTATTTAAAATGACAAAAGAGTCATAATAATTAAAACAGTTTGGTACTGGTACAAAAACAGACAATCAGACCAATGGAACAGAATTGAGTGCCCTGAAATAAAACCACACATATATAGCCAACTAATCTTTGACAAAGGAGTGAAAAACTTAACCTTGAAACAAAGATAGCCTCTTCAATAAATGGTGCTGGGAAAATTGGACTAAGACATGCAAAAAAAATGGACCAAGACAACTCCCTCACACCATGTACAAAAATCAACTCAAAATGGATAAAAGACTTAGAGGTCAGACATGAAGCCATAATATACATAGAGGAAAACTTGGGTAAAACCCTCTATGAATTACAATTCAGAAATCCCTTTCTGGAAGCATCTACAGATGTCAAAAAAATGAAGGAAAACATAAACAGATGGGACTACATCAAACTAAAAAGCTTCTGTACACCAAAAGAAACAACAGAAAAAACTAAAAGAAGCCCAACCAAATGGGAAAAAATTTTTGCCCTCCACAATAGTGATAAGGGTTTAATAACAAAGATCCACAAAGAACTCACACAACTAAACAAAAGCAAAATAAAAAGACCAATCAAAAAATGGGGAGAACTAAAAAAAGACACTTCTCCAAAGAGGAAATACAAATGCCAACAGACATAGGAAAAATTGCTCATTATCACTAGCAATAAGGGAAATGCAAATCAAAACCACAATGAGATACCACCTTACACCAGCAACAGACACATGAAAAATTGCTCAGTGTCACTAGCAATCAAAGAAATACAAATCAAAACCACAATGAGATACCACCTTAAACCAGTAAGAATGGCCCACATCCAAAGAACAGGCAACAACAAGTGCTGGCGAGGATGTGGAGAAAAAGGAACACTCTTACACTGCTGGTGGGAATGTAAACTGGTCCCACCTCTATGGAAAGTTGTGTGGAGGACCCTCAATTTAATAAAAATGGAGCTACCATTTGACCCAGCAATTGCTCTCTTGGGAATCTACCCAAAAGAGACCTCAATGTGGGTACAAAGGGACACCTGTGCTCGAATGTTTATGGCAGCACTATTTATAATTGCAAGGACATGGAAGCAACCTAAGTGCCCCTAAACAGATGACTGGATGAAAAAAAAAATGTGGTATATATACACGATGGAATATTACTCATCAATTAAGAATGACAAATTTGATGACTTAAATGACAATATGGATGTACTTAGAAGGAATCATACTAGCAGAAGCAAATCAAAAAGAGAAAGACAGAAGTCAAATGGTTTCACTAATATATGGCAAAGCCATGAGGAAAAGACAAAACAAGCTAAGCACCAAACTGAAGCACACAACTATGGGCAGGAGGGAAAGGGGGGTGGGGGGGTGGGAGGGGAGAGTTGGGGCGGAAGGAAATCCCTGGGATTGCAATGATGTGAAATTTATATATAAATAATTTTTTTAAATTCAGCAGAGAAGAAAATTTTAAAAATAAAACACAT